>PVJS01018813.1:0-34441 GCA_004027185.1 Glis glis | reverse complement strand
TGATGGGGATTCTGTCCTTGGGGTTGCAGCATGGCAGGTGGTGCTCATTGCGGTGTGCGGTCAGGGTGTGTTTAACCTCCTCCCAAGGTTAAGCAAGGCACCGCATTGACGGACCAGGATGGTTGTCCGTCCCGCTCTTTATCTTGAATTGAACTCCTCTTCTGAGGCTCTTCTTCCATGCTCAAGTCCCTAAGCATGATTCAGAGCTGGCAGCACAAGGCAGGGCTGAGGTCGTGGACTCGAATGCAAGGCTGGGGACCTAACCTGGAGGACCCGCGCACTGTCTTCAGTTCTTATCCATCCAAATGTCCCCTGCAGGGCATTTCTGGGGGAGTCAAGCTTCTGTCTCACTGGTGAGAAGAACAGCTGTGGATTTCCAGCATTGTTCTTAAACCCCAGGGCTCCCTTCAGCACAGTCTCTGCACCGGGGAGCGAGCGGAAGTCCTGTCTCCTCCCAGCCTCTCCTCTCCAGGTGGACTGCGGGGTCGCGAGGCCCTGGTGGCAGATGAGCAGCTCAGCGCAGCCGCTGCATAGAAGGCCAGGTTAGCGGTGAGCGGGCCCGTTACTCCTCACAAAGCAGTAAATGGCTTTTCTCTGCTCCACTCCTGGGATCCCTCCTCCTATTTCTAAACTCCAGTCTCTATTGTCCTCTGTTGGCACCCGACTCATCTTTTGAAGAAGCTCTTATTGAACTCATTGTCCTGGGTGGCAAAACATTCTATCCATACCCATTTCTGCAAGCAGAGTCCTAGTTGTCCTTTCACTGGGGTACTGGGCTCTGAATGAGCCTGGATATCAACATCTGTGGAATAGATGCTACCTCTTCTAGCCTCTTTGCTCTATTTGGTTATATTCAGTTGAAGACTCTGGCTTTGTGACTTGGTGTGTTTGTGATCTTTGCTGCTCACTCTATGACTGGCTCATAAGGGCCATTAGCTTCATTTGGATGGCTGCTTTGTTCCTAAATTCTCCTTTGCCCCTAACTGTGATGCCTTCTAATTTAGTTCTTTTTTTTTGTTTGTTTGTTTGTGGTACCAGGGATTGAACCCAGGGGCGTTCTACCTCCACGCTACACCCCCCGGCCCTATTTTTTGTACTTTATTTTGAAACTGGGTCTCATGAAGCTGTGGAGGGCCTCATCAGGGAGAGAGAGAGAGAGACAGGGAGAGAGAGAGCGCAAGCTGAGGCTGGCAGCGAACCCGGATCCTCCGGTCTCCGCCTCCCAAAGTACTGGGATTACAAGCGTGCGCCACCACGCCCGGCTCTAATTTAGTTCTGATTGGAGCCAGGCAAGGGCAATATCCATACCAGAATGAGCTCCAACTTCAGGATCTCCTATCTAAGCAGATCCTAGGACCTTCCATTTGGCCATGGAGTGATGGTTTATGGAGACTTTATATTCTTAAAGGATTTCCTAAGTCAAGTTTATTTCTAATTGAAAGTGACAGCAAGCCAACAAGAAACTAGTTGAGCCAAAAAAAAAAAAATAGCAATGTATTGGACGACTTGTAAACACAAAAAGAAGAAATACAGCCCTAGGGTCCAACTGGGAATAGAAACCGCAATGTCTCCAGAATGTACTTCTCCCACATGTTGGTTTCATTTTCTTAGGAAAGATTTTTCACACTGACAGGGAACATGGAATCATTTAATTATTCAGAGTCATCACCAGAAAATGACAGACCCCTGCTGTCTATTTTCCTTGAATTAACTAGTCAATGAGACAATCTCTAAGTTGGCCAGTTTAAGTGACAAGCTCTTCCTAGAGCAACCAGCTAAGGTCAGGCGATAAGTTATGTCACTTTGAATTTCTTTGCTCACCCTTAGGCCATTAGTTGTGGGAGAAAAATCATTTTCTAGAAAGAGAGAGAGAGAAAGCGGAGAACCCATTTCCAGAAGAAAACAATGAGAACTGGTGGACAGACAAGGCAATAGGTATATATTGGAGATACCTAGTTGGCATAGTATATTTTGATTTTTGTATTTCCCCATTGGCTCCCTGCCTTTTGTTTACATGAGAGTTTTCTGAAGGCCAAAGTGACCAACAGAGAGAAAAAAGAAATCAAATGCATCTGAAAGAAACTTTGTAGGAGAATTAACACTTTATGAGGGCTAGCCAATTTTCAGAAGTTTCTTCTATAATCATTTATTTGCTCCCCCCAAACCACCCTGAATTGAGAAAGCTCCATTTCCAGATAAGAAATTAATACTCAGAGATTAAAAAATAACTACACGAAGATGATAAAGCTAGCAAGGGCTGCGTTGGAACTGCAAGCCTGTAGATATTCAATTAGAAAGGGGGAAATGCAGTGGGCTGGTGCACACAGGGCTCACGGGCACGGTGGTGAGGAGAGAGTGCGTGGTGTCCAGGGTTCATCGTTACCCTTCCATTCCACAAAAGAGATTTATCACTCTGCAGGGATCAAGTCCAAGAACAATTCAGGCCATATTGCTGAATTATTAGTACAAGAAGTATAAATAAATAAATGCTCTTCTTTCTTTTCATTGGGATCTATTTGACTCACCATTACAGTGTTGAGATGGAAAACAGAGATTAGGGTGTAGACCTAGAGAAATGGGGCCAAGGAGACCAGCTGTCCTGCTGAGTATAGTACATGCTGAAGGCGTTCTCACACCATCATATGATATGAAGACTCTTTGGGGATTTGGCGGAAAACCTTTTAGAAATAAACAGAATGGTTTTTCCAAGATTATATTTTGTCATAATGCCTTCTTGAGTCCAGGCGGGTATTTGCCAGCTATTGGAGGATTCCTGGGTCTTGGTTCCTTGCCAAATGCCATCACATTCAAAATAGGAATTACCAAGAGATGGCTACACACTCCTAGCATGAAAAATGATAGAATACTCGCTTCACATTCACAGAATACAGTTTAAGCCTTTCTTTTTCTTATGCTTATTAATCACCCACTATTATTATTATGCTTATTAATCAAGCCTTGCTTGAGTCTAGGTGTACAAACTTACTTCCTTTATTATGCTCATAGTAGAGTGGATGTTTTCCAATGCATTCCTGAGTTCAAAACTTTAAATTATTCTTAAGATAATTTCATGATATAAGTACCAAGTGTGGTGAGTACTTGGTGCAGATGACGGGCCAGTTCTGACGACAGGTTCATAATGTAGCTAACATTACTTGCTGTTATAGATGAAGAATGAGCCTGAAAGATCCATATGGTAAACAACTGGACAAGGCAAGATTTAAGTCTGTCTGCTAAGTCCTGGAGTCGTCTTCTTCATCCTCGGTGATAACTCTTGTACAGTGTTTTCAACAATTCATGATTTTGCTCAGAATGTTTCTGGAACTACCATACGTTGAAATTAAATTGCTTCCAAGCATATTTGAGCTTTATCATTTTTAAAAAGTTAATCATTAGCTGGGTATGGTGGCATACGCTTGTAATCCCAGTACTTGGGAGGCTGAGACAGGAAGATCCGGGTTCGCGGCCAGCCTCAACTACTTAGTGAGGTCCTCTGCAACTTAGTGAGACCCTGTTTCAAAATAAAGAACAAAAAAATAGGGCCAGAAGTGTAACTCGGAGGTAGAATGCCCCTGGGTGCCATCCCCAGTACCGCAAAAAAAAAAGTTAATCATTACTTTATAAGCATGTCTTGTTTAAATAACCTAGTTTGATCATTCACCCTACATACAAAAGGTGACTCCACATAATGTAGAACAAAAAACAAATCCTTTCCCAAAGGACTCAGATTGGCCACTGTCTAAGAGAATGTGTGGCTACCTCTGACAAAGTAAATGTAAAATACTTTGAACAAAAGTAGCAGTGTTGAAATGTTCTTGCCTATTGCCCACCCCTGCCCTAAGGTGATTACTTTAAAGGCTAGTATTCATTTACCTGGATAAATTCTGGTACATTTATCTAAATACTAAATGTCACTACAGTGATACAAACAATTGCTACTGTAATTTATTTTGGTCTTTATATTCCTTTAGTCATTAATTTGCTCATTTGTTCAATCCATGTTTATTGAGCCTTCAGTTTATGTGAGGTTCTGAACTGTATGTTGAGAACAAAGAATAATAATGGTAATAATAATAACCTATGCCTAAGGTAAGTCTCTGCCTGATGTTTTTGTTTCAATAATCTGTCAATTTGACTAAATAGCCATCTGAGTTAAAATGACTTTAGGCAAATTTCTGGCAAGAGTCTAACTTCTGCATGTGACTCTGCTTTATATCCCAATAAGGTTCAACTCTCCACCCAAAGGAAAACAATAGAAAGGGAAAACAAAAATGATTCATGGATATCGATCTCTGTGCATAATTTGGAAAGTGCCATGTTCTCTTTTAGCACAAATAGCAGAAGCCCCAAAGGGATCATAATAAGGTGCATCTAATGTTCAGTGCACAACTGTACCTAATTCTTCAATGAGCACTTACCATGGTTACCATGGGCCATCTCTGTTGCATATTCTTTTCCTTTTTTTTTTTTTTTTTGTACAAGGGATTGAACCCAGGGGCATTCTACCACTGAGATACATCCCCAGCCCTGTTTTATTTTTTATTTTGAAACAGGGTCTCACTAAATTGCTAAAGGTGACTTCGAACCTGCAATCCTCCTGTCTCAGCCTCCCAAGTACTGGGATTACAGGCATGTACTACCACGCCCAGCTTCATATTCTTTTTATTAACAACCATGTATGCCAAATTCTGATCATACTTCAAATATGCAGCCTATTTACACATTTCATTCTTTCCAAAATTTATTCTTTTACTTTAGAGAAATCTATGCTCCTGGGATAGACCTCTTCTTATCTTACAGATTTCAGTGGTATTTAAAACTTCACACTGCTTCAGCAGGGTTGCATAACTGTGCTGCAAATTAACCTCAAAACTATGGCGGCTTCTCCCATCAAAGATTTATTGTAGGTAAGCAGAAGGCACCGCTTCACTGGGCAGTTTAGAGATTGTACAATCTGGGTGTCAGAAGGATACAGACATCACACACACACACATGAAGATGTATAAGGACATATGAATAAAGGTACCATTGTCAGGGTGTGGACAGGATGAGGGAAAGTATAAGAAGGCTGCAGGGTTTTGGGGCTAATAACAGTAGGTTGACCCTAAGGTCTCAAGGTGTTAAAAGAGAGAAGAGATAGACAGGGAGACCTAAAAAGAGCTGTAAAATGTGCTCAAGAGGGCCTCAGCTCAGCTGCAGCAATGTCCTAAAGGAGAAGCTGACCTCGCTGCATCCTCCACCTTCCGTCTGCTGCTGGTGCTCAACGAGCAAAACATGCAGCCCGAGGGAAAAGGAGCCAGACCCGCCTCCTGGGTGCAGAGCAGGATGGAGAAACAGCAAGGAGTCTGGAAGAGAATATGTCCAGCCCTGGAAATCCAGTAGACCTGATGCTCTGCTGTCTTTATGTTTGTAGTCTCCTCTCTGGAATGTACATCCTCGAAGGAGAGACCGAGTCTCCATTGCCTTATAATGAATCTCCTGCATTCAACAAATGCCCAGGACATGACCTGAACTCTAAAATTACATGTGGAATGACCCCTGAATTATTTGGGGCCTGTATTTAGACATAGGCATAGAATAGCTACACAATTAATACTTACCAAATTCACTCATTTGAATGAATCCGTGAGTGTGGACCCCTCTAACTAAACTTTGTGTACAATCTCAACCTCAAAGTATAATGTTCACAGGTAGCCCTTTCTATTTTTTTTTTTCTTTTGCGGTACTGGGGATTGAACCCAGGGGCGTTCTACCTCCGTGCTACACCCCCGGCCCTAATTTTTATACTTTATTTTGAAACCGGGTCTCACAAAGTTGCAGAGGACCTCACTAAGGAGAGAGAGAGAGAGAGAGAGCTGAGGCTGGCCATGAACCCGGATCCTCCGGTCTCCGCCTCCCAAAGTACTGGGATTACAAGAGTTCGCCACCATGCCCGGCAGCCCTTTCTATTTTTTATACACTCCAGAAGAATACATTAAATAATATTAACCATTCAGCAGCTTTATTTAATGTGGCGACCGTCAATGTATCTTGTAAATAGCTGTCTTTCACCACATAGCACTTCTGACTCAAATTGGATCAAAAGTTCCATTTAGCGTGTGCAGTGTTAGACATTTAGGAAATGTAGATCCTGAGTACCCTTCACCATCTGTCTCATTTCTGGAGTGATAGGGAAGGAAATTACAAATGGACATTGCAATGAGAACCTGAGCATCACTGGTTCACTTAGTAATGAAAAGGATATTACTCCATGGTAAAACGCACTGAGATAAGATAAATTCCTTTACCTTTGGCATTTTTCATTCGCCATGTGAACTTGCTTTCTTGATGTTTAGAAGTTCAGCTAAATACACTAGCATAAAATATCTCAGAAATTTATATCTTCAGGTGTTGACGATGAGAAATGTACCAGGTTTATGCACGTTGTTTCAGAAGACTAGGTCATCAGCGTCCATTATAACAAAGCCCTGGGTTCTCAATTGCTGCATTCGCATTGCAAGTAAGACCAGGGATGCATCTACCAACTTTATTATTCCAAAACTACCTAGCAGATTTTCACTCAAATGTTTGATCCTGCAAATAATGATAGAGTTCAGGAAATTGTCGGCAATATAAAAATCTAAAAACTTGTTTACAATGACACAATAATAGATTAAAGGTGTTAGTTCTGCTTTAACAAAATATTGGTACTCCAGAGGAACTTTGTATATGATTATTCTATTTTCAAGCAGACACAGGCTGTTTGCCTCTTGTTTCCCATGACCTTCATGAACTGTTTAAACCTACATATGTACAATGTCAGTGTTCTCATGACGAGTTTCACCTCCGGTGCTTGCAGGAAACGTGACTTACTGCTTTGCATGAAAAATAATAATTATCAGCAGAACTATGTCCTTTTCATAAAATGTGGGGCTTGGTGTACAAAGTTACACTAGGAAATCTCTTCGTGAGTTTCAGGATATTAACTGTCTAGCATGCCACACCTCAGAGACTGCTCTCCTAACAAGGGCAGCCGCCACACAGAAGTCTCTTTTAAGTGACCTTGAGCTGCCAGTGCCACTGCCAGGACTATTTCCCAAAGGCAACGGAGGGTGGAGTTTGGAATCGCTCTGAGCTTGAATCTGGGCACTGCCACTAGCAAGAAACATGACCCTGGGCAAGACACTTAAACTCTCTGTCTTGATTTCCTCGTCTGTAAAATGAGAATAAAAATAGCATCTACTGTGGGACTGTTGACAGGATTAATGAGCTAATTCTAGCAAAACACTTTATAGGAGATCCATATTCCTGTTGTTTTTATTTTTTTAACTCTGGCTTTGCTTACATTCTGCTTATAGCATTCACAGGGCAAGAAATTACAGGGAAAAACAGCTTCCAGCAGTGAGACTCCTTTGTACTTATGAACTACTCTGTTTCCCTGATTAGGGAACTGCAGGAGGTGGAAACAGGGTTCAGGTCCAGCCCCTTGCATTTTAAATATTCTTCTACTTAGATATGTATGTCCAACACATCTTTATTGAGGATTCATTAGGTTGAATCATAAAAATTAGCAATGGTCTCATATGGCTAACTTTATACAATTAAATGTACTGTTATGACCCAGGCAAAGGATTAATTAAGGATGTCAAGATGAACAAGACAAAAGTAGACCATGATTTGTAAAGTTGATGACCCAAGTGGTAAGACAGACAATTCAACAACGTATTCAGGAGTAAGGGGAGTGAAGAGTGTTATGGCAAAAAAATTAAATCTACCATGGGCCAAACTCAAAGGAGTAAGAGTAGTGCAAGAGGACAGGAGTATTCCAGGAGCATCTCTTCCTAGAAAAACCAAATGAGTGGGCCATGAGTGATTTGGATAGTGTATTAGCCTCCTGTGGCTGCTGTAACAAGTTTCCACAAATGTAGTAGTTTAGAGCAACACATACACACATTAATTCTCTCATAGCTCTAGAGGTTAGAGTCCAAAATTAGTTTCACTGGGTAAAATCAAGTTATAGGTAGGGTCAAGCCCAGTACAGAGAATCTGGGGAGGCGGTATCTGTTTTCTTGTCTTTTTCAGCTTCTGGAGTTGCAGTCCTGTATTCCTTACAGTGTACACCCTTTCTTCCATTTTCACAGTTGGAAGCATGGCATTTCACTTCAATGGTCACCTTGCCTTCTGTGTATCAAGTCTCCCTCTGCCTCCCTCATTTAAGGATGCTTATGATTACATTTAGGACCCACCAGAATAATCCAGCACAATCTCCTTACCTCAACATCACTAATTTAATAATATATGCAAAGTCTTTTCTGCCATACAAGGTAACATTTAGAAGTTCCAGGGATCAGTTCCTGGACATCTTTGTGGACGACTGAAACAAATAAAATATTTTAGCCTTGAAAATTTAAATAGTTATGAAAAAGGAGTTTTAGAAAATGCTTTAATCAGGAACTGAGCTAAAACTTTGTTCTCTTGCAGAGTATCACAGAGAAGTTGAAAGCTAGTTGACTGCAGGATAACTAGTTAACAGGTTGTTTTTATAGGACAATTGAAGCTACAGTCTTGGGAGCTTCACAGAGATTTGGGAGAAAATAACAACCTAAACTGAAGTCAGCCAAATGAAAAACAAGGAAGGGCATTGCAGAGGCAGATGGAGAGCTAGCACGACTGCACAGGGACAGGATAATGTGGCATATTTAAAGACTTAAACAAGTATCACCTTTTTTGGGCACAGAGTGCAAATCAAGGTAGGGATGAGATCAAAGATGAGGCTATGGGATGTGCGGGGAATAGCTGATACAAGGCATGGTAAATCCTGCTACGCAGATTTCATCAAATGGGAATAAGAAGCCAACCATGAAAGACTAAACCAGGTGACTTGATCCAGTTATGTTTTAGGAAGTACTCTCTGTTTGCCATGTAGGAAAAGGACAAGAGTGGAGATAGGAAGGCCGACTAAGGGACAATTATTCATCAGAATTGATGAGGTCCTGGATTCTGTGCAACCCAGTCCTTGGCCCCTTAGCATATTAATTCCAGTTCTAAGCAAACACATTTAAAACTCAAGTTAAATGTAGTAGCTCTCAACAAAATGATTCCCATTTATATTAAGGGTTGCTGATTTTCATTTTATGTTGTAATTATCTACTGGGTAACATTACTATAAAGTCAAGCTAGTAGCCTATGTGAGCTCTAACCTGAGCAGCTTTTTACTCACCAAAAATATCACTAAGCAAGAGGCTTAGTAAATGGAATAAGACATTGAAACTGCTTATGAGTTAGATCCATATGCTCTGAGTTTTCAGATATAATATTGTTAATCTAATCTTATTAAGCATCATTATTGTTACTATATAGCCAGAACCTAAGAGTTCCTTCAATCTAAGAACAGACAAAAGGGACAAAATGTTGTTTAAGTATATAGTCATTAGCCATGTAAATTCATAACGTTATCTCAAATGCGCATGTGTCTTTATTTGAATTTCCCACAAAATCAGAGCCTCTGACAAAGGCTTTAAAGCAGTGATTTATTTGGTGGTAATTTCTGGAAGCATAAAGGAGGGAGTGGGAAAAATAAAATGATGAGGAAGGAAAATCAGTATGACTGGACTTTCAAGATTGCTGCTGTGGATGGGAAGCCTACATTCTGCTAGGACCCACTAAAAATCTGCAACATAGGAGGCTGGAAAATATATCCCCCATAACTAAGATTTGGTTGGTTAAGAGTTGACTCCACGAGTGTTAACTCTTTCACATTTCCAGGGGGCATTTGTGTAGGCTGAGCATCAGACCAGGAGAAAACCTGGGGCAGAATGTCAAAGGATTCCAGGACAAGCTAGGGAGTCTGAGCTAGCAGGGAATGCCTCCTCACATCTGTGACTGTCATTAGAAGTGAGACAAAAGTGCTATGATGGGGGTACCAAAGGTACCTGCTACAGCAAACCCACCCTGGAATCATTAACAGAGTGTCTGTAGGTATAGAGCTATTCCATCACTTTGTAGCACCATGTTTCCAGATTTAACTCTCACAGGATTATTTTCCCTTCAAAATCTGATCCTGAAATTTTGATATGTCAACAAATGATAATATGACTGCCTGAGAATAGAGTCAATAGCAATAATTTTATTTTGTCCAAACCATGGGATATATCACATATAGAGAAATAAAATGAAGAGATAGGTTTAAGCTAGGACCAACAAATGATAGGGTTTAGGGGGAAACCATGACCAGGAGGGTGTCAGCAATACTAATCAAAGCTGGAAGGATTATGAAAACTCCAATCCCTTCTGGGCAAGGTTCTGTGGCCTAAGGATGAGGTCCCTGTATAGAAGAAGTTCTGAAAGCATCAAGATTTCAGAGTATGGGAAAGAACAGAAGGATAGATCAAGGGTAAAGAGCCCTTCCTGCTGAGGGCAGAAAGAGGAGGAAATAAACTTTTCTCTACTAGTAACAAATTGGAAGGATAGATATTGAAGGATGAGAAGCCTAATTATTAAGTCATTTCTACAAGGTAATGATGGCAAAGATTTTATCTAAAACAAGGTCAGTGAATGGAATTAGAGAGGTGGTGACAGATGGAGAGATAGTAAAGAAACAAATTCAGTGATATTCCAATAGAGATAAAATGGGGTAATAAGCATGTCTCCCTTCTAGAATGAGAGTTTCTAAGGAACAATGACTTTTAAAAAAATTGGGGTCTACCACAACTAATATGTATTAGATTCTTAATAAATACATGCTTCATTAAAAGAACAGGGTGTCTGACTTTATCTGCTGAGTCGAAAGTAGTGTCATCCACCAAATTATGTTATACAAAAGGAGTAAAATCATGGGAAAACCTGAATTTGGCTTTAGACATTCTGAATTTGAGATAATCATGGAGCATCCAAATGGATATGTCTAAGAGGCAATTACATATACAGGAGTTCAGAAAAAATGGCTCAGATGGAAATATATATTGGGAAATTAATCTGCATGTGGGAGAGAGACAGTAGATATTGTGCAAATGGATGAGCTTTCCTACGGAGTGTAGACTGACAAAAAGTTAAGACTCAAGAATAAAACTATGGAAAACCAAACTTCAGAGGATGTTGAAAGGAAGTCAAATGGTAGGAGGGAAGCGAGTCACTGGAAATAAATGCTACGACAGTAAGATAAATTGAAAAATTCGAAATGGTTACACGTAGTGATTATAGATCTTAAGAAAAGCAGTGGAGTGGAATTGTGGGATGGGGAAGCAGGCTGAAATGCATGAAGAAGAGAGATGAAAGCGTCTCTTTCTAGAGGTTTGCAGCAACAGAAAGGAATAAAACATAACAGCTGAAAAGAGACCCCGTGGCAAGGGAGAGAGTTTGTTGCTGTTTTGTTTTTGTTTTCAAATATAGAAGAGACTTGAGCAAATTTCTAGCCTAATGGGAAAAAAACTAAGAGAATAAAATTCAAGACGCAGAGGAGGAGATTTTCTGATCGTTTGGTGTTTGTAGATTTGGGCTCCAGTAGGAGCTTACATGAAATGTAGGATCTTTAAGGGGAAAGTCCCTGATAGTGGGAGAAGCATGGTGGACACAGAAAGTGTTCTAGAAAACTGAGCAGGCTGTGGTTAAGGGTCTTGAGAAAAGTCATGAGGGTCTGAAAGGCATTGTGCCACATGGTTCATGGGGTGGATCTGTTCTTTTGCATTTTCAGGGTCACAGGGCCAAGAGTGCAGCTTCTTCCAGTAACAGTCGGAAACAGATTTTCATTAATGAGAATATTGCAGTCCTAGCTTCAAAAAGGATGTTGACTGAATGGAGATGAACTTGGACAGAAAAGCCGGGACCTTTGCTTTGGCAATGCTGTCACTTCCTAGATATATAAAACACTAGAATATAAGTGGAGTGGATGGGCAGTACGGACCCCAGGATCTCCAGTTCACTGGTATAAATAATAATGGCATAATGTGATGAGCTGCCACATATTGTCTGCTTCTTCTGTGCCAGTAGTAGTGCTGTTTCACTACATTACCTCATCTCTGCTTCATGAAAGATTCTATTATTCTGAGGAATTTAAACAATTCCTTTCATAATTCCCAAAGGCTTATGTGGAAGCACACACATACCTATGTACATGTGCATAGACCTTAGACTCTGTGTGAGTCTAGACTAACGTCCAGACTCTGTATGATACAGCTCTTTGGCCTTCTGCAATGTTTTAAATTATGTTTGTTCAAGGGTTACTGATGCTCCAGTATATGACACCGTGTTTCAGGATGATCACAATTGCTTTGGGTTATTTGTGTGGTTGTTGGGGAATTTTTGTTCCATTCAAGGTTAGTTCATTCTTTTACTTATTTAACAAATAAATACTGAATATCTAATCTCTATTAGGTGCTTGAGATGCAAGGTTGGCTAGATAGTTCTTATCTCTTAAACATCAGTTTGTGTGGGAAAAAAGATTAGCACATCAGTAATTACCAAGTGTGATTTTTTTGGCTGCATATTTAGCTATAAGCACTGGGTAGTACACATGGTGAGGAGGGTACATGGGTCAGTCAAAAGAGATTCAGGGGAGACTTCCTGGAAGAAGTGATTTCTAAATGGAAATGGAAAGCATACATAGGAGTTTAAAAGAAAATGGAAAAGGAGAAAATCATTGCACCTAGAGCACATGCCACTTACAAGATCCAGAGAGAACGTGGGACACTATTGGAAACTCGAATAGTTTACTTCAGCTTCAGCCTAGTGTGTAAGAGGCAGGGAGGTGGCCAATGAGATCTCAATGTATACTTGGGTTAGATCCTGAAAGTTTACCTGTCATATTAAGGATTTGGGTTTTTATCCTTAGGGCACTGGTGTGGTGGGAAGGAGGGGATGTGGGATCAAGGAAGGTAGTAAGCAAGGGAATGACATGGTCAGAAATTAATTTTAGATCAAGTTTTGTAGAGGAAAGTTATCTTCGTCAAGCACCACCCCAAACAATACATTATCTAAGTAAGAACAGTATCCTTGCTTTTCAAACCCAGCCTCAGGATGATCCTCCTCTCTCTGCCCTTACCACCGCACATGCGCACCACTTCTCGCCAGCCGGCATCTCCTCCTACAGAAACTTCACTGTCAATGAAATAAGGTCAAGAGACCTTGGAGAGAAATTGACAAGAGTTTATTTTGATAGGTCAAAGAGGATTTATTTACATGAGACACAGCAAGATTTATAAACTTCCTCTTCAGTCTGGTGAGAAAAAAGCCTAATGTGACATGGAATTTTTTAAATTGTTTTTATTGGTGCATTGTAATGGTACATGATAGTGAGTTAAAGTCTTTTAGTTCAAACTAGAAAATATGACACAATCCTGGTCTCGAAAGGAATTTCCAGCTGGAAGTTGTTTCTAAAAGGTACCTACCATTTACACGTACCACCCTTCCTGGCAAATGCCCAGTGCCTGTGTTAGTATCAGTCCTTTTCTCCTACCTCACACTTGCCTTTCAAACTACAGGGAATGTAGCTCCTACCATTTTCACCATTCCCTGACTCCTGCCCCAGCTAACAGTAAATATGGAAGATGGGTACTGAAAAGGAGAACTGCTCTTTACTGTAGAGCAACTGTTACAAGGCATATTGTTGTAATATGCATACAGTTGTAATAGGCATACAGTTGCTCTTTACTGTAGAGCAACTGTTACAAGGCAAAGATTATTTCCTGGTACCTTTACTACATTCATGTCGATCCTTATAAAACAAGGCAGGTAGCCAGGTGCAATGGTACATGCCTGTAACCCCAGCTACTCAGGAGTCTGAGGCAGGAGGCTCACAAGTTCCAAGCCAGCCTGGGCAATGCTATTAGCAAGACCCTGTCTCAAAATAAAAATTAAAAAGGGCTGGGAGGTATCACAGTGGTAGAGCACTTAAGTGCAAAGCCTTGGGTTCAATGCCCACTACAGAAATAAAATAAATAAAATAAAATGGCAGGTAAGATCCCTCTTCTTCAGATGAGATGTTAAACCTCATGGTGATCTGTAGCTCCTTCCTCTATGCCAAGCACTAGGGCACTGGGCTAGAAGCTGAGCCACAGAGAACCACCCCAGGTCACAGAGTCTAGGTAGGGAGGGATCCGAGGTCAGATTCTTTGGCTCATGCCTTTACAACTGCATCATAAACAGGGCTTGGCCCCTGTTATCAAGGTCTTTTGCTACTGTGGCTAATGCTTACACGACTGTCAGAGTTTCTGGTTCCCTGGCTGCCCCTGCCATTCCCTCCCCGCAGCCTTCTCAGCCTATGGCTGCCTGCCCAGTCAAGCTTTGGCGCCCTCATGGTACTTTACCCTTGGGTGGCTGCGGCCTCCTGATTCCTGACTACCCACCTGGGTACACTTCCTCTTCTGAGTTTGGCCTGTTCTTAACCTCTCACCTAGTTTCAATGCTTTACTTACACTTTGTCCCCCAAATCTCCTCTCTGCCACCTACCACCCAGGTAGGACCCAGACTCTTCCCAGTTTCCAAGCACCTGTGGTGCCCCCCACTCAAGGCTCTCTGGTCATGAGTGAGAGAGAGCTTTAGAAAGTGTGCTCTGTTTTCTCTAGCACTACCATCAAGCATTAAAAAACAAACAAACAAACAAACATTGACTTATTTTTCCAAATTAAATCATAAAGAGCTTCAAAATGAAGGACTAATGATGTGGGATTCAATTAAGCTCAGTTATTTCCTACAAATAGAAAAGAGACGGTAAGGTCCGTCTTACGGGTATGTTTAGTCCAAGAACATAGTCATAGGATCACAAGGCCATGAGCCTTCTGGAAGGCCATTCACTCTGCATATTCACTTCAGGCAGGAACACTGCTGAGGTTCACTGAGAGCGTGAGAGCAAGAGAGGCTTCATGGTCTTTAAACTCCAGGAAATAATCTATTTAGGCTATCCTTCAAGTAGAGCCACTCATATGGGAAAGTACCATATTTAAGAAAGAAAGAATCGTAGCCTCATAGAAAACAGGGTTTTGACTAATTTTTTATATAAAAGGAGAGAGTATTTCAAGTGGCAGTTATCCAATTTGTAAAATTCAACTTGCAATGGCCGAAACTGCAGATCATAGTAGTGCTGGTGTGCTGTTTTATAATATGGATAACTTTTTAACTAATAATGATGCATTTCCTGACTCAAGATAAGAAATGGATGATCAAATCTCATGCCTCAGGCTACAAAGTAATTACTGCAGAGAACAGAGTTCCCTTGCCTGTGGGAGAGAGGGAGGGAGTGTGAAAGAGAGGGAGGGAGGGAGGGAGGGAGGGAGCAATTGAGAGAACCATGTTGCACAGTTGCATAGAGAACCATGTTGCAACACATCTTCCATCTCTGGAGCCTTCACTGAGCTATTCCAATTTCCCAGTCAAGATTTTAAGACTTTGAAACAGGCTGGGTGTGGTGGCCCATGCCTCTAATCCCAGTACTGGGGAGGCTGAGACAGGAGGATCGAAGGTTCAATGCCAGTCTCAGCAATTTAGCAAAACTCTGAACAGCTTAGCAAGACCCTGTTTCAAAATTAAAAATAAATAAATGAATGAATAAAATAGGTCTGGGGAGTATAGCTCAGAGGTAGAATGCCCCTAGGTTTAAACCCCAGTACCAAAAAAGAAAAAAATAAACTTTCAAAAAGAGATGATATATCTTTAGCCACAGTATGAAAAATTCTCCAATATTTGCTAATCCTTTCAAGGTCTTCCCTTTATTTGCCAGGATACACCTCCTCCTTCAAGTAAAATAAAAGTATTATTTTGCTAAGTTAATATAAAGAAATAGTGCAACACCTGTGTTAGCACATGACTTTTTAAACAATGGAAGTCTAGTGAAGAATCTGTTCTATAAAATTGATTGAAATGAATTCACAGAGTATAGGCATTGTACCAGGTGGCAATTGATTTATAATCCATGTGTAACCAGATTTTTTATATTAATCATGGTAACCCAATACCTAGTAAGTTTAATTATATGTGTATTTATGGTTATATTCAAATGAAAATATCAAATTCAGAAGAATAAGCACAAAAACTGGAGTAAGAGAATTTGAATTTGACAGACCTGAATTTAAACAAAGGTTTTCCCAATTACTGGCGGGATGGCATCAGATAGATAATTTCATCTGAATTTCAGTTGTAGAGATGAAAATAAGAACTATCAAACAAGGAAAATAATGATACCTTCCTAGAGAAATTGTAAGGCTTGAAAGACATAATTGTAGAGGAACTAGAGAATATTATGCTATAGGAGATCAGCCAGTCTCAGAAAGTCAAGGGTTGTACATTTTATCTCATGTGTGAAAGCTAAGGGACTTTGAATTGACAGCCAGAGAGACCAGTAAAATAGTGGAAAGGGGGCTGGGGGAAAGAGATGAGGAGGGGGAAAAGGAGGGTTGAGGAAGGAAATAGTTCGAATAATGCTTTGGCAATATATAAACATATTATTACCTGCTTTGCTAACATGTTTGAGGAAGAAGGAATGGGGAGCGGGTGGGATGCAGAGGAAAGTATACCAAGAGCTGTGTGCATGTATGCTTGTATCACACGGAACCTCACTATGATGTGTAATTACAATGCAGTGATACAGTATTAAAATATTTCAGTAGCCGGGCATGGTGGTGCATGCTTGTAATCCCAGTACTTTGGGAGGCGGAGACCGGAGGATCCGGGTTCGCGGCCAGCCTCAGCTCTCTCTCTCTCTCTCTCTCTCTCCCTCTCTCTCTCTCTCTCTCTCTACTTAATGAGGCCCTCCGCAACTTCGTGAGACCCGGTTTCAAAATAAAGTATAAAATATAGGGCTGGGGGTGTAGCGCGGAGGTAGAACACCCCTGCGTTCAATCCCCGATACTACAAAAAAAAATATTTCAGTAAATGACATTATATTTTATTACTAATTATAAGTTTGTCATTCTTGAAACATGGATTTAGAGATTTAGTAAAATTCATATACTGTTTCCACCTAGAATATATATTTTTGTGAATAGTATATATTCAGTAAAAGGATACTCAGTGCAGAAATTCCAGAAATAGACTGTTTATAATTATGCAGTTACTTAAAAAAAAGTTTTCATAACATTGAAGTTAGACTCCTTAGCTGAAAGTAATTCCTCTAAGTCCTTGTTATTCAAAGTGTGGTCAAAGATTAGCAGTACCTAGGAACTTGTCAAAACTTCATAACTTTAGGCATTATTCACACTCCTGAATCAGAAAACACAGTTTAACAAAATCCCTCACTGATTCATATGCACAGGAACATTTGAGAAGGATTGCTCTAGTACAGTGATTCTCAGACTTTAGCTTGTACCTAGAGAACTTATTAAAACACAGATCACTGAGCTCCAACTCCAGCATTTCCAATTCAGTACTTCTGGAGTAGGGTCTAAGATTTTTGAATTACAAATTAAGTGATTCAGATGCTGCTAATCCAAGGACCACATCTTGATAATAATTAGGCATTCAGTAGAGACTCTAGAAGGGTCATGTCAGGGTGAGCTCGATAGCTCCACGGAGGGTCCTAAAGAGTTCCCCGGCCTGGAAGGGGAAACTCACCTCAGGGTCCCCAGGGTCCTTGGGTCTGTGTAGAAAAGAATTTCAACACTCGCCAGTCAGAGAAAAAGTCAGAGGTTTAATTCAAGGAAAAGGGATAACACGTTAGGGAAAACGCGGGCCACCTCAAGAAGTGAGAGCAGCAGCCCCAAATTTTTGCAGTCTCTTTTTATAGTCACTGGAAATGGGGAGGGGGGTTAGAGGTACTCGGCGGGAAAATGCCTTTTTTTTTCTTTAGTCAGAATATGTTAATTTTTTAGGGACAAGTCTTTTGGGGGCAGAGAGGAGTGGAGACAGGAAGTCTGCTGGCCAGCGGGTAGCCAGCTGCTGAGTATAACAACAGGTGTGATCTTCTGCAATTTTTGGTGGAAGGTGAAGCTCTTTCTCTTCCAAAAAAGTTCTTTTGCTTCAGGACTGGGTGGCCAGCTGAGTGTGACAACAGGTGTGATTTTCCGGAGTTTCGGTGGAAGAGGAAGCTCTTTCTTTTCCAAAATTAATCACCTCAGGAATTTCTCAGGTCTTTTCGAATGTGAAGCTAGCCCATTGTGTTTTTAGAGATATGGGTTTTGCTACTTCTTGGCATGTCCTGAGCAAGGCAAGCTTAGGACTTTAGATTTACTCCCTTCCTTCCCATCTTGTCTCCTTTCTACCTAAAATTTTACTTCTTCTACTCTACCTTATCAGTCATACTTCAGTAGGAACATTAAACTGTATCTATAGTAAAGGCTACTCTAGACCTCCTCTTATAAGCTTTCAGAACAAACCTCAAAAATAGCAAATTGATCCTCAAGTAACAGAACTTATACACACACACACACACACACACACACACACACTCACACACATATCTCAGTATTCTTTAAAGAATACAATACAGACATCAACATAACATTCAGAGAATATATACCATCAAATAAAAAATTACTATCCATGCCAAGAAACAAATATTTCACATATAGTACACCACAAAAGAGAACCATCCAAGGGGAAAAAAAACTAAGTTGGAATTCATCAGAATCCAATGTCTCTACCCTTCAAGTGGCACTATTTTAAAAAACTTAAAAGCTAGCAAAAAATTGAGAGAATATTTGCAATGTATCTATCTGACAAAGGGTATATTTCAAACTCTATGAGATTGTCTCTTTTTTAGAAAACAGACAAAAATTTAGACATTTCACCATATATATTTACATATACATGTAAATATATAAATATATGTACATATATATTCACACACACATATATATATGTAAATGACCAGTAGCAACAAATAACAGAGGTTATTTGACTGAATAAGGAAATAAGATCCAACGACATTCTTTCTACAGATGACACACTTGATTCAAATATACAAACAAGTAAACAATAAAAAGATAGAAAAGAATATATTATGCAAAAACACCAATAAGAAAACTAGAATGGCTGTATGAATATCAGACAAATGAAACTTTTAAAAAGTGTTACTAGAGATAAAGATGATTTAAAATGGCAAAAGTTAATCTTTATCAAGAAAATATTCACAATTATAAACATATATGAAACTAACAACAGTGCCCCAAAATAAGTGAAACAAAAGCTGACAAATAAAAGGCAAAAGAAGACAATTCAACAATAATCACTGGAGCATTCATTACCTCCATTTCAATAAGGGATAGAAAAACAAGGAAAAAGATTGACAAAGAAATTGAAGACATGAACAACACTAAAAACCAATTAGATATAAGAGAACATGGCCCCCAACAACAGAATGCAGATTATTCTCAAGTGTACATGGAACATTTACCAGATGAACCATGTCCTAGGCCCTAAGACAAGCCTCAATCAGTTTGAATGATTGAAAAAATGGAGAGTAGGCTCTTCAACAACAGTGAAATAAAGCTGTAAATCAAGAAATACAAAGTCTGGAAATTGAATATGTGGGGATTGAATAGCACATGCCCTAATAATTAATGGGTCGAAAAATTAAAAACAAATGAAATTACAAAATACTTGTGATGAATGAAAATGAACATCCAATATGCCCAAAATAATATAACCCAGCAATATATATCCACATAAAACCTTTATAAAATGTTCAAAGGAACTTTTTCTAATAATAGACAAAAAGTGGAAACTACCTAAATGTCTATCAACTGATGACTGGATAAACAAAATGTGGTATGTCCATACAACGGAATAGTATTCAGTCATACAAACAAATGAAGTAGAGATCTGCTACCACATAATTGAACATTGAAAACATTATGCTAATGAAAGAAGCCATTCACAAAGGCAATATTATATGATTCCATTTATATAAACGGTTCAGAATAGATAAATCTATAGAATCATAAAACAGATCAGCAGTTTTCTGGAGTTAGGCAGGGAAAAAATGAGGACTGGTTGCTACTGGATATGAGATTTCTCTCTTGGGTGATGAAAATGTTCTAGAAGTGATTTTGTGATGGCTGCACACTCTGTGAATAGACTAAACACCATGGCATTGTACACTTACATGGGTAAAATATGTGATACATAAATTATGTCCTCAGGAAGCTGCCATATTAAAAATAGAAAATAAAATAATTAGCATTAAGTTTCATAGCTAAGGGATAGGGGGTCAATAGTGACTTTGACATGAACAATTTCAATCTGAATTGGATGAGGAGAGGTAAAAGCCAAACTATGGTGTGTGTGGTGTGTGGTGTGTGTGTGTGTGTGTGTGTGTGTGTGTGTGTGTGTGTGTGTGTGTGTGTTTTAAAGGAAAAGGAGCCAGGCGTGGTGGCGCATGCTTGTAATCCCAGTTTTTGGGAGGCTGAGACTGGAGGATCTGTGTTCACTGCTAGCCTCAGCTACTTCCTCCGCAAAATTAATGAGACCCTGTTTCAAAATAAAGAATAAAAAATAGGGCTGAGGGTATAGCTCGGAGGGAAATTGCCCCTGGGTTCAATCCCCAGTACCACAAAAAAAAAAAAGGGAAAAGGGAAATTGTTAAAAGATAGTAAGTATAAAGTACCCTTTTAGAAGGTCTAGCTGTAAAGGGAAGAAAATACGGTGCCATTAAGAGGGTTTTGTGCTGAAAGCAGTGAGATGATGGGAGGTTAGGGTTAGGGTTAGGGTTAGTTTCCTTTGCCATGCAGAAACTTTTTAATTTGAAGCCATCTCATTTATTAAATCTTGGTATTATTTCCTGAGCTTTAGGAGTACTATGGAGGAAGTCATTTCCTGCACCTATATGTTGGTCTGTTGACCCTATGTTTTCTTCTAGAATTTGCAAAGTTTTTCTTCCTTGATCCATTTGCAGTTGAGTTTTGTGCAGGGTAAGAGATAGGGATCTCGTATCATTCTTCTACATGTGGATATTCAATTTTTCCAGTACCATTTGTTTAAAAGTCTGTCTTTTCTCCAATGTATGTTTTGGGCACTTGTTCCCTGCCTTGTTCTGTCACAACTACTGGCTCTACTGACCAAAAATGACCTCAGGGTTGCAAGATTTTAGCAAATAAAAATATAGGGACACTCAGCTAAACCTGAATTTCAGATAAGCAGCAGTTGATTTTAAAGACCTATGCAATATTTGGAACATAATTTGTTATTTTTCTGAAACTCAAATTTAATAGAATGCTTCATAGTCTATCTGGTAACCTACCACAGACACATCTTGAGGAAGATGCTTCTGTTTGTCAGCTTTGCATCACCGTGACAAAAAATATCTGACAAGCACAACTTAGAGGAGGAAAAGTTTATTTGGGCTCATGATTTCAGAGGTCTTAGTCCATGGTTGGCCAGCTCCATCGTTCTGGGCCTGAGGTGAGGTAGAATATCATGGCAGAAAGGTGTGGTGGAGGAAAGCTGCTCGGCTCATGGCATCCAGGAAACAGAGAGAGGGAGAAAGGGGCTGAGGAGAAGAAAAACCCTTCCGGGGCACACCCCCAGTGACCAATGACCTGCATCCTCCAGTGAGGGTCCACCTCCATGTAGTCTATTCAACTATCACTGATGAGGTCAGAGCCCTCATGACTGAATCCTTGCCTAAAATCCCCACCTCTGAGCCTTGCTGCTTCAGTGGCCAGACTTTCAACACATGGAATGTCCTGGGGGACATTCCAGATACCAACCATAACAGTGCTTTACTGAGAATGTATAGAGGCAGCAACCACAAAGAGCCAGTCACCTTCCGCAGACTCCTGCAGCAGCTGGGTATGCCTCGCTTCTGGAAATCACCTGCTCGTTCACCCGTGCCAGGGCTGGTTAGCAATTTTTCTGATCTTTTTCGGAACTTTACTTCCCCATATTCCTCCCACGGTTGTATAAATTTGAATGCTTAAAATATATTTTTTATTCTATAACATTCGTGAGGTCTCTATTTCCCTGAGTGAATGATAATTAATGTTCACTATGACTTTAAAAGGAAGGTGCCATTGTTATTCTTATTTTACAAGGAAAAAAAAACTGCTATGGCAAGGCAGGGTAGAGTTACTTGCCCAAAGCCACAATTCTAATTACCGGAACTAGGATTCAAACTCAGGCAGTCACTTTTAGTAGCTGGCTTAACTAACACAGTGTATTGCCATAACAACACATATACATACATATAGAGAGAGGGATGATTTAACTCCCATAACAGTACTTATAGATATATACATAGTGTATATCTAGTATATATTATACATATAATATACCCTATGCTTATTGTAAGTAGTATATATCACACATATAAACTATATAGCTGAACTGGTATAGATATAGATACAAATATTCACCCTATGTGTAAAATTTGGCTCCTGAATTTCATAGAAACTGATTTTTTAAATCTATTTTTACTAGTGGATACCCAAATACCAAATGCATATATGTTTTACTTGTGGATATCAAAATACCAAAGATGAATATATATTTATATTCTCAACACACAATTGGTATTTTGATATCCATTAGTAATAACAGTTGAAAAACTAGTTTCTATGCAATACCCTGGAGCTAAATTGTCAAATAAACAAACAGAATAGGAAGAACAGCTTCTCTGGATAATATTAGTTACTCTATAAAAAAAAAAGAAAAGAAAAAGATCGAACTCATTAATGTTCAAAGGAGGATGAATTTGAAGCAAGAAGGTTAATGAGTCCTCAGCGTGGGAGGGGCCCTGAGACAGTTTAAGACTGAAACAAATGTGATGTTTAGAAGAAAATTATAGATAATTCCATTTAATGAGTACATTGCAGACTAATTGTTGTAATGAAATATGTTTAATTAAAAAGAAGTCTGCTTTCTATTGATTATACAGACTGTAAACCAGTTTGTAGAATACCAAAGATAGCTAAATATAATATATATTAAGGCTGCAGGGAAGACAAGTATATTTGTTATTCTGGTTTAAAGTTAGCATTCTAGTAATCCTACTCTGTTTAATATAAGATACTCTGACTTCTTAAGGCAATGCCCAATTGAATAGAAAAGAAGAGAATACTTAGAAACAAAGGAATGTCATAGGTAAGTCATTTTAGTACATTTTAATGTGAATTTGGAAGAAATATGTTTAATACAAATTTTTTTTAAAACGTAAAACTATAACAAATTTCACTCAAGTAATCAGTACTAAAGTCCATTCATGGAATCAAAATATCACCCAAGCCTGTAGAGCTGCAGTTCGTGGTGGGACTTGAGAGTGACATACAAAGTACATTCTCACAGTCTGCTTCCCTCCAGGCACCACTGGTGTCCCAGTGGACAGGGAACACTTGCAGCAATGGGAGGAGCGTGGGACTAGGACTTTCAGTATAGAGTTGCCAAAAACGTGACTCCTTCTGCCTCTGATTCCTGTGTGTGTGTGTGTGTGTGTGTGTGTGTGTGTGTTGGGGTATGCTAGTATTATCTGACATATCTTCAAGAAAATTTCAGTCTGGGAGGAAATCCATATTGTTGTAATTTCTGGGCATGTCCTTCCCCTTGACCACCTACTTCTCTTGCCTCCTCCCAGATAATGGAGGCAAGGAAGCAGTGTTGTTCTTGAGACAGCCTGTACTAACTCGCAAGAGCTTACAGTCCAATTTTTTAAAAACTTGCAGGCTGCTTATTATGTAGAGCCATTAATAAAATTTTAATTATATAGATTTATGGGGAAACAAATTGTATTAAAAATAAAGACAATAAATACTCAAAGTTGAGAACTCCTAGTTATTTTATTGCATTTATTATCTATGTTCTAGGAGATATCCATATCTGTCATATCTGTCGAGTGGGAATACTATATACTATGGCACATCTCTTTGTAACTCTACCTTTAGTGACCTCACATTGGTAGCTTGAAATTCCATCATCCTGGAATTAAAATGTGCTACAAGATAGACTTGCCCCCCCAACACACACACACTCCAGATCGATGTTAGACAATTACCAGCGCATGAATGGATAGAGGTCATTATGGGGAACTGAGCCATGGTGTGTAGATCCTATGAATGAAGGGTGGCATTTGAGCTATGGCTTCTCTTGAAGGAAAGGAAAGTAATAAGAGGCAAGTCTACAGAAGAAACCAAACAGATGTGATCTCAATGGGTGGTCATTCTGAGGAAGCTAGGCAGAGAAAAAATGAGACTCTGCCTAGGAGTTTGAGATGAAAATTTAGAAAAGCCAACAAAGCAGGAAAACATAAACTAGTAGACAGGTGGTAAAATCATAGATGAATTATTCAACCGAGTAGTCAGCAGATTTTATAGGGTAGACAGCAGGCATGGAAAGAGAAGCAGCATTAAAAAGGAAAAACACTGATTTCCACATTTACCCTACTTACTTCAAGCAACATCTTATTTTTCTGAGATTACCTCTTCTCTCTCTATCCAAAATTCTTCATCCTTCAATGTCTGATCTCATACTAAAAAGGAAAGAAACAAGGTTAGAGCTTAGAGCAATTTGCACTGAAGTATGACTAACATTATTGAATACTAGAGTGAATGTTCACACACACACACACACACACACACGTTGGTTGAAATAGGATTGACTGGAAAGCAATTCATTGGAAAGAGAATTAGTAAATATCTGTAGGTTCTCACTTGATCACTCACGGTAAGACGAGGCATAAGACTGAAAGGACCTAGAACCTGGATCTGCAGGATTAGAGAAGCAATGGGTGGTAGAAAACAACAGACGGTGCTCTGGCCTCATCGTTTCAGTTATGTGATGTGTCAAACTATCAGTAGGAGTTGCAACATCAGGCTTTCTTTCTGGTTAGGGACACCTCAGTCCTTTGCCCAGTGTGTGGGTTGGAGCCAAGATTTGCATTTGAGTAGGGTCCATTTCATCCTAAGAACAGTCAATCACCATGGAGTTTGCACCTGGACAGCTCCTTTTTTCTGGGAGGCTAGTCTGCAGTGGATCACTCTTAGACAGGTTTATCCTTATTTCTCATTGGCATATGGCCTGGATTCTCCAGAAGATTCTTTGAACAAATGAACTAATCTGCACAGATTAATTAGACTCCATGAGATGGGGCAGTTTAAGGAGTTGTCTTTCTTACTCAAATAGGTCTTCTGCTGTCTTTTCCTGTGTCTTGTGAACTATCTCATTCCCCTATCAAAACAACTTTCCTTGACAATGTAAAACCCCCGTGTACAAAAGCCCTGAGACAAGGAAAACAGACTTTTTTCTCCAAGTGCCATTTTCTCAAGGAAGAGTGCTATGATCAATCACTGGTGTTTGCTGTAGGTGTGGGGCAAAAGGTGGTGTGACACCTGCCACATATTTGTCATTTTACCTAACTTTTCAGTAAATTATGCTCCCCACTTCAAAAACTATTTTTAGACACTTGAGTTTTTCTTCCTTAAAAGGCATGAGCTCTACAATAAAATATTATTCAGCATTATGATATGAAGAAATGTACTATTAATCTATGGAAAGACATGAAGGAAATTTAAATACATATCACTAAGTTAAAGAAGCCAATCTGAAAAGGCTGAGTAATTTATGATTCCAACCATATGAAATTCTGGAAAATACAAAACCATGGAGACAAAAATAGATCAGCAGTTGCTAGGGGCTAGGAGGAAAGGGGGATGAATAGATGGAGCACAGAGCATTTTGGGGGTAGTTTGATAATATATGATGTCTATATGATACTATAATGATGATGCATATCATATAATTTGTCCAAACCCATAAAATGTACCACTCCAAGAACAATCCCTAATGTAAATTACATACTTTTAGTGATATTCCGTGAATGCATGTTTATCATTTATGACCAATGTACCACTCTGGTGAAGGGGGTTGATAATGGAGAAGGCTGTGCATATGTGGAGGCAAGAGCTACATCAGAAATCTTTGTGCCTTCCACTCAGTTTTATTTGAACCTAAAACTGCTCTAAAAAGTCTTTTTAAAGTCGGGCATGGTGGCGCACGCTTGTAATCCCAGTACTTTGGGAGGCGGAGACCGGAGGATCCGGGTTCGCGGCCAGCCTCAGCTCTCGCTCTCTCTTCCTATCTCTCTCTCTCTCTCTCTACCTAGTGAGGCCCTCCGCAACTTCGTGAGACCTGGTTTCAGAAAAATAAAGCATAAAAAAAAAATAGGGCCGGGAGTGTAGCGCGGAGGTAGAACACCCCTGCGTTCAATCCCCGGTACTGCAAAAAAAAAAAAAAGGTCTTTTTAAAATTTTGCACAAGCTACTGATCTCTGCTATCATCTTTCCAAGGGCTGCTCCTTCACATGTAATATAATTTGAAGAAAATTAGCTTAATAGGCTGAAACTATCCTTGGATAATTTTCTAGTTAGATCAAATATGGTTATGTCTAAGGTCTGAAGAACATAGATAGCACACATTCCCTGGGGAAATATTTCTTTCTGTTAGTGTGACAAAGTGCTCAGTGTAAAATTGGCTGTTTGAAATGTGCTTTCTTCAGTAAAAGTAATGGCAACACCTGTTCTCGTTTGCCATTGAAAGCACCAAACCATTTCTTTATTTTATTCATTTAGTCATTTTCTCTTGGATAAATTTAAATAACCATCAAAATGAAAAGGCAACATTTCACTTTTTCAGGAGTAATTTCTGTGATGCATGTATTATTACTAATGATGTTTAGCACTTAATAAGTGCTTACTTTATTTTAAGTCCCCTGCATATGCTGTCTCCGTCAAGATATGGAGTAGCTTTGCCTTTCTACAGGGATATGATTAAAAACATAAAGACACGTGAGAATAAATGGGTTCTGTGAAATGTGCAACATAATATTTCCTAACAAGTTTAATAAATTATTTTACCTTCCACCATGCTTAGGAAAATAATTGAGTCCTCACTAAATATTTGTTGCAATACCATATTTATGAGCATTCTATAATTAAAATCATGTCTTCTATTTCATTTTGCTTCACAATTACCTCAAAGGTGGATAAGACAAGAAAAATAGACCCCATTTTATGGTTGAGGAATGAACTACAGAAAGGTTAGATGATTTACTCAAAGTAAGAAAGTATGTTTTCCTCCAAAGTTTGTAAATTGACCCCATCGCCATTCTGCCTTCCCATTTCTTGTTTTCAATGTTTGAATCCCAATTAATTCCTCATATAAATCCCTGAGCTCTCTCTTTACCATGTGTGCTTCATAAGTTATTCCCCTGCGTGTTTGCTTCATAAGTTACTCCCCTGTTCACACCTTGTGCTGTACTTACAGAACTCTTAAGATAAATTCATTATCATAAGCCTGAACTGCAAAGCTCTGGAGGACCACATCTTCTCTTCACTCCCTGGTTTCATCTCGGAGGACTTAGTTCCGTACCACCAGGCTTCTTCTGGAATAAGGGTCTTCACACTTGCTCATCCCATTGTTTGTACCCTGCCCTTCAGACTAACTTCTATTCATTTTGGGGGGGTCTACTATTAAGCCATCTACTCATCAAAGTCCCTCAACTTCCTTCATGGGGTAAAAACATTGTTATTCAATCATACTCTCCATATGAAGAGAACATTTGTCAAGGTCTTTCTGGCTGCCTTGCACACTGACCAAGTCTTTCTTTGGTCAGTTTTCTAGAGTGTAAGTGATGGTGAGAGAGAGCCCACCTTTCATTACGGAGGTCTAAAAGTAGATACCCATGTCCCCACCTTTCCTTTAAGTTAGATTGCAGGCGCATGAGCTAGGTTTAGCAAGTTAGGTATACCTGCGGATTTCTATATTATTTTTGCACCATTTAATTTTAAAACTGTCTAATCAGTTATAACATTATTGGCATTAAACCTATTTAATAAGATATTAATATAGTCCCTCAAGCTTTCTTTTGATTACTCTTCTCATGGTATAGCTATTTACATCATTTCACTTTAATATACTTGTGTATTCGTATTTAAAGTAAGATTTTGTATAGTGTGTAGTTGGGTCTTGCTTTCTTCAAAACAAATCTGATAACCCCTTGATTTAGAATTGAGGATTTTAGGGGATTTACATCTAATGTGATTATTGGGTTTAATTCTACTGTCTATTTATTCCATGTGTTCTTTGCTCTCTCTCTTCTTCTTTGCATGACTTCTTTTAGATTAATTTTATATCTTTTATGATTCCTATAAATCTCCTTTGTTGGCTTATTAGCTGTACTCTTTTTTCCTTTGGGATTTCTTTAGAGTTCATGGTATATATCATTAATTTTACACAATCTAACTTTGTGCACTATTATAACATGCCAAATGAAGTACCAGGATTTTAGAACACTATATGTGTCATTTCCATCTCAAGATCTTTGTGATATTGTAGTCATGCATCCTATTTTTACATATAAGTCTTACAGCATACTGTTATAAATTTTACTTTATGCAATTATAATTTAAAATATTTTAATTTCAAGCATTTTGTATTTGTTCAAATGAGAAATCTGTTGTTATTCTCATCTTTGTTACTCTGTATGTAATGTCTCTTTGAACTTTGTTACTTTAAAGATTTTTCTCCCTATCATTGCTTTAAAGCAATTTGATTATGGTGTACCTTGGTCTAGATTTCTTCATGTTTCCAATTCTCAGGTTTCATTAAGGTTATTTTACAAAAAGTTTGGATATCTTTCATCCATTACATGGATGGATGGATAGATAGATAGATAGATAGATAGATAGATAGATAGATAGATAGAGTGTGGTATGGTCCTGGGGATTGAACCCAGGGGCATTCTACCTCTGAGCTACACCCCCAGCCCTATTTTTATTAATTTTGAAACAGGGTCTCACCAGGTTGATGAGAGTCTCACTACTTGCTGAGGCTGTCCTTAAACCTGTGATCCTCCTGTCTCAGCCTCCCAAGTACTGAAATTTCAAGCATGCATCACCATGCCAGGCTTTTTTAATTTTTTTATTTACTTTTTTTTTTTTTTGCAGTACGGGGGATTGAACCCAGGGGCATTCTACATCCGAGCTACACCCCTGGCCCTATTTTTTATACTTTATTTTGAAACCAGGTCTCAGGAAGTTGCGGAGGGCCTCACTAAGTAGCTGAGGTGGGCCGCAAACCTGGATCCTCCTGTCTCCGCCTCCCAAGTACTGGGATTACAAGTGTGCGCCACCACCAGGCTTTTTTTTTTAACTGGTACATTATAATTATAGATCATAATGAGGTTCAAAGTGATTTAAATATACAAGCACACAGCACTTAGTATTACTATTTCCCTCCATATCCCACCCCACTTCCCCCTGCTCCCTATACATGCTAGTGAAATTGGTAGTGATGCCTTCATATATGGACATTATTTGAACTGTTTCCTTCCTCAATCCTCTTTGTTTCCTTGTTGATTGCAGGACATTTTCTGTATTTCTATAACATTCCTGAGTATTGTTCTGCGGCTCATTTGAGTTATTTGAGTCTTCTGATGCTTTTCATAAAGTTTTGTAAGGTAGGACCAGAACAGCCTTTCTGAATACTCAATCTGGTACTTCGTTAATTAGGAAACTTTCCAATCTGGATGGTGGAAACATGAACTATTTTGGGCCTTGTATGAACACCTGTGAGACTCCTTTGGAGTGTTTCTTCCCTGGCCTTGGGTAAGTTCCTTCTTTTTGTGTGCTGATTAACACTTAGCTGAAGATTTAAGGGATCTTTCTGGACCTCCTAGTCTTTATTTGTTTATAGCTGTTTCCTCTCTCACTTGTACTCTGTGAACTCTAGCTCTCTGGTTCCCCTACTCAAATTCCCAGATTCAGCACAACTCATGGAGACTGCTGGCCCCCACCACTGTCTGCCCTTCTTGTACTCTGGAAACTTTCTTCAAGCTGGGAAAATGACAGGGCTATCACCATTACTTTCCCATCTCCAAGGAATCATTGTTCTGCCTTGACTGATGTGCAGTGTCTGAAAACTATTGTTTCACATTTTTCCTCTGGAATTTATTTGTTTCACGCAAGGAAGGTAAATCCAGAATAACAAATTTTGGTCATTTTCCTTTGGGGAGGCAGAAATCAGGTGTTGCCTGAAAACCATTCCTTTTCATAGAGGGAGAAAGAGTGTAAAATGGAAACTGAAAATTGAAGAGAAAGGAAGATTAATGGGTTAATTTCATAAAGGAAATATGAAGAGGAAATAATGAAAGCTGAGATGGGGCACAACTTTGCATATGGAAAGGAACATATTTAATGAAATGGGAGGAAGAAAGAAAGGAAGGAAGGGAGGAGCAAGCAATGAAATTTAGATGCAGAATTAGGTCAGCTGATATTACTTGAGCTCCTATTATGTAACATGAGTAAAGAGCATGGAGAAAGTTGAAAGGGGAGAGTAAAGTGTGACTTCTTTGCCCCTCCCCCCCAAAGATCCCCTTTTCCAAATTTTCTCATTCCCGAGATTTTCAGTCTTGATAGAAGTGAGAGGTTTGTAGATTGTCTATTGAGTTTTCAATAAGCCCACTTTAAAACTTCTGGTGGTCTGATTCGCAGTTTGCATTGGTATCTGATATCTGTCATTTCTTGGTGCCTCTGCTGAACTTTTCAATTTAATATCCTATTACACAACAGTAGCTAAGAAATAGGAGACAAAATGCCATTTCAATTCAGTCTGGCAGTGGCTTCCTGTGGAGTAAGCTCAGCAGCCATGGAAGCACACAGGTGGGAGGGGGTCTATATAATCTTGAACGGGCAAAGAAAGGCTGCCAGAAAGAACTGTCCTTATGACCCAAGGGAATTACCTGGGAAATAGGTATGGGATATGGGGAGTAGAAAGCAGAAAAGATGTTCTTCTAGAGGGAGGAGAATGTGTGCGGGTTGGAGGCAGGAGAGAGTTGTTGGAACAACTAGATCAGTACAGCTGATGAGGTGGGAGAGCTCATCAAAAGCCACACCCTGGGGGTGGCTTGAATGTATTCTATGGTGTATGGAATTGATCCCAAGAAATGGAAGGAATCCTAAGGGGTAGCTTTTTGTTGTTGTTGTTGTTTGTTTTGTTTTTGTTTTCTGGAGGAGTTTTAAGTAGAGGGGTGACTGTGCTTATAAAAGGGAGGGAAGCAAGATGGTTAGAGTATTTGTTGTGAGAAGGGATAGTACCCTATGATGTAGAGTGAGAACGGTAGGAATGGAGAGAAGTAGACATATCCCAGAGAATAAAATACTAGATCTACCAGAACCAAGAAACTGAATAAATGTGTGGCATAAGAAGGAGGTACCAAGGGAAACACCCAGGTGTTTGTCTGGGATAACTGGATTGATGGCAGTGTTTTCAATGAAACAAGTATTACTGGTTAGATGTTCTAAAACCTCTTGTAAAATAAGAGACGTAGGGGAGGTTGTCACAGTTGAGACTTGTTGTCATTCGCTTAATATATTATCTACTTGTGCCAGGCACAAAGATAGGGAAAGTAAGAGAAACTGTGGAATAATAACTAAGAAAAATGGTGGGTTGGTGGGGGAAATTTTCAACTGGGAAGCCCACAGACTCAACTAAAGCTAGATAACATGATTAGTAGTGGAACTAAGAGTCTTGTTAGCAATCCTGGGCAGTGTGACAGTAGAATCAGAGAGTAAAGATGTATTATAAGTTCCCAAAGAAGGTGGTACCACCCCTCAGGGCAGAGGGCACTGGAAAAAAATATAGATACATAAAAGAATGTAAATTTGTCTCTGTCTCTTTCTGTTTATGCAGTTAAAGAAGGTAGATTTGTGTGTGGGGCTGAGTAATTTTTTTCTGAAAAGGGGGAAATACATCAATTAAGTGTAGGAATCTCTGATTGCAGATGGTGGGTTGAACCCAGGCTGAAGAACATGGAGCAGCAGTGGTAAGTTAATAGTAAAGTGCAGGATGGAAGGCAATCTGGGGGACTCATACATGCATCATTAAAATGCCTTCCTTATAAACCCAGGCTGGAAGAGGAAGTCAGAGAAGTCAGAATAAGAGAATAGGGGGTATCAACCCCTGGAGGCCAAAGCTCTGGTAATGAAGGAAAAAGATATGAATAGGAGGTCATTGTCACCAAGAATGGCAATAGTAAAATGCCCAGAAATAAAGTGAGTCCGGGCATCATTTCACTTCATTCAATGTAGCAAGTGGTTATGAAACAAGATCATTGCAAATGTCATCAATATGACATTGTCATTCCAATAAAGGGGTCCAAAAGAGGTCTAAGAGCCAGATAAGTCATTCTGGAGGTCACTAATCCACAGGAATGGATGGGGAAAGAGCAGGAAGGTGAAAATGTTAAGAGCTCCTGGTCAGTTGTGGAGGAAGAGAGCAGGGTGGAATGAGGGTCATAATGAGCACGTTTCTTCCTTTGATAAACAGGTATCAACTAGTATTATCGAGACAGAACAGGTGTTTTTAGTGATCATGAGAAGGGAAACCATTCTTGAAAAGGGTTAATTTTTAGCATATATATATAATATATATTATATACATTATATATATATATAATATCAATAGAAGAGGACTCAATGACAATCTTTTTCATTCAACTAGTCACTGGGGATGCAGGAAGGAGAGGCAAAGAAGTATGGTCAGGGACCCATGGGATCGCAAGGAGGGTGCTAGAAGGGATAGAGTGAAAAATTTTCTCCTTGGTGACAACTTTTAAAATAAGCTCATTGGAGGCTCTTCTGAGTAGTTAGAACTTCTGGAAACTCAAAGGTCAAGTTCATTCACTAGAATATTTTGGACACATCATAGCTACTGAGCATCTCCACAAAGGATTCATTGAACCAGTCTCCCCTTTGAACACTCTGTAAGTGTTTATTGAGAACTCTTAGGCAGAAAACAAAACAGAAAGATCATTCCTTGCCAATCAGCATCTGAACACTGAAAAGTTTCATAATGAAACAAGTCGATGTAGACAACTTAAATTTCCTTTTAAATAAGCAGCACACATACAATACCAGAAAGTGATGACTAACAGTTGGAGATGACAGGAAGTACACACAAAAGGTTTCACCCACACCCTGTGTTGTGGTTTTTACCCTGTGCCTCCACCACACCTAGGAGTTTCACTTATTAAAATAATAAAGAGGTAGAGTAACTAAAACCTTCTGACCGGCACATAGAGCTGAACACAGATCCTCAAAGCTAAACTTGATAGACAGGAGCAGGATTCAATTTGCAGAATAGCTGATGATATTAGCTAATACAGATTATTTCCTACTTGATCTACATGTGTGTCCTTTTGTTTATCTTTAGTTGACCTTCAAGAAAATTACTCTCATTGCCTTTATTTTACTTACAAAATGTTGACACTGAAACCATGAATACAATGGGAATACATGGGGATAAACTGAGACAGGGAATCCAAATCATACATAAAATCCTTTTTGCAAAAAAATACCTTTTTTTGTATAAAAGTCAGCTGCATGAAGTTTCTGACAGGTGAAATCAAGAATTAAAGTTCTAGTTGGGCGGTGGTGTATGCCTGTAATTAGGTACTTGGGAGGTGTCTGAGAGAATTGCAGTTTCAAGGACAGAATCAGCAAATTAGTGAGACTCTCAGCAACCTACGGAGACCCTGTTTCAAAACAAAAATAAATAAATAAATAAATAAATAAATAAATAAGGCTGAGGGTGTAGCTCAGAGAAAAAATGCCCCTGGGTTCAATCCCCAGTACCAGACACACACACACACACACAATATTAAAATTCTATATGGAAAATATAACCTGTGCAACAACGTGTCCACAGAGCAGTGACATGTGCGTGAGTAAAAATTAGAAAAATGGCTGTCATAAGCCGGGCGTGGTGGCGCACGCTTTTAATCCCAGTACTTTGGGAGGCGGAGACCGGAGGATCCGGGTTCGCGGCCAGCCTCAGCTCTCGCTCTGTCTCTGTCTCTCTCTCTTTCTTTCCCTCCTTAGTGAGGCCCTCCGCAACCTTGTGAGACCCGGTTTCAAAATAAAGCATAAAAAATAGGGCCAGGGGTGTAGCGCGGAGGTAGAACGCCTCTGCGTTCAATCCCCGGTACCGCAAAAAAAAAAAAAAAAAAAAAAAAAAAAAAAAAAAAAAAAAAAAAAAAAAAAAAAAAAAAAAAAAAAAAAAAAAAAAAAAAAAAAAAAAAAAAAAAAAAAATGGCTGTCATAATATCCACCACCGTTTATACGCTAAACTCTTCATGTCATATCATCAATGTGTACACTGATAAGAGGTGAACACCCTCATCCCTATTTCACAGAAGAGGACACCGTGGGGCTCAAAGCAGCCGGTTACCTGCCCGGAATCCTGTGCCAATCGGTGTTGGAGCCGAGTCATCCGACTCCAATGCGCGACGCTGCCCAAGTGGCGTCCTTAAAATTCACTAGAGTCCCATTTAAAATACAGGCACCCCACCTTTGAGGTGTGACTTGGTGACCTCGAGTTTATCTTCTGAGTCACAGCCCCAAGACCTGACTTCCTGACCAACTGAGGAAAGTGGAAGAAAGAGGCCGGACTGGGGATGGGGCGGACAGGTGGAGAGAGCAGGTGGAAATGCAGAGGGGCAAGAGGAGGTGCGATGGAGGGCAGGGCAGGGCAGGGCAGGGCAGGTGGAAACGCA
>PVJS01018812.1:0-34433 GCA_004027185.1 Glis glis | reverse complement strand
AAAAAAATAGGGCCGGGGGTGTAGCGCGGAGGTAGAACGTCCCTGGGTTCAATCCCTGGTACCACAAAAAAAAAAAAAAAGTTGATGCTGAAGTTGGGCATGGTGACATACACATGTAATCTCAGTATTTGGGAGGCTGAGACAAGAGGATTACAGGTTCAAGGCTGGTCTCAGTAACTTAGTGAGACCCTGTTTCAAAATAAAATGGGGCTGGGGGTTTAGCTCAGGTGTAGAGTGCCCCTGGTTCAATCTCCAGTACCAAAAAAAAAAATAGTTGATGCTGGAGTAACTGATCATAAGGGACATTATAATTGCATTATTTCTTTAATAGCTAGAGAGCAAATAAAAATGTATTTAAACTTAAAGCATTTTGGAAATGCAAAAACAAATGTATCTTGGTATTTTCTAGATATTCAAAAGGATCCTAACTTTAAAGAGTTCAAAGCAATGTCTACTTAATTTTAGGAGCTAAAAATCAAAACAGCGAAGACCTAACAATTTGACACCACAAATATAGCAAGCATACCCTTCCCGATTTATGAGGGAGAAGAACCCTAAAAAAGAGAATAACAGATTTAAATGGAAAATATCCCAACCCCTCTCCATATACGGTAAGTACTACAAAGGATAATAAAAGAGCGAAATTGCTGAGTTTTGTTCAGTTTCATTCATTTTTAATAATGTTTGTCTTGGAACTTCCTTGAGTAGAGGTTGAAAACAACCAAGCCCTAATCACCCTTTTCCAATCCCAGACTAATGCCTTGTCTCACATGAACTGTAAATATGCTCCAAGCCAAAGTGTGTCCATTATAGGCCTGCATTCAGATGCCAACCCAAATACTTACAAGAGGTGAGACTTCAAAGGCTCATCTGCAGGGAAGACACACGTATCTCAGGTGTCTGGGTCCCAGAAGACATGTCATTCCGGAACACCATGCTGACTTTTGCAAAGGGACTCATGAATGACTCTACGGTACCAGTTCTTGTCCCATAAAGGGCCTGTGGTCATCATGAGGGCTGGAGACCCCCTTCCCTGGTCCTTCTGATTCTACTGCTTGTCCTTAAGGAGATAATGATTTGCTCTGCGGACCCCACGTCTTCCCAAACACCTCTATCACGAATTACTGTAACAGTTCATGGGAGTGCTTGGGAACCAGTCGGACCATGGAAACTTTGGACTTGAAAATTCTACTTCCTGAAAGAGGTTCTACTCAGGAGTAGTCTCTGTGCTTTCAGACTTTCTTTGGTGTGGGAGAAGTTTCTCAAAAGAATGACAAGAACAACAGAAAACCTCTATGGTCAGTATGATAGAGAAAAACAGGCTGAAATAAAAGCAGAGTTGTGTGTGGGGAGTGGGGGTACCGGGAACTGTACCCAGGGGCAGTCTACCTCTGAGTTACACCCCAGCCCTATTTTGTTTTATTATTTTATTATTTATTTTATTTTATTTTATTTTAGTGGTACCGGGGATTGAACCCACAGGCATTTTACCTCCAAGCTACACCCCTGGCCCTATTTTTTATACTTTTTTTTTTTTTTGCGGTACCGGGGATTGAACCCAGGGGTGTTCTACCTCCAAGCTACACCCCCGGCCCTATTTTTTATCCTTATTTTGAAACCGGGTCTCATGAAGTTGCAGAGGGCCTCACTAACTAGCTGAGGCTGGCCACGAACCCGGATCCTCCGGTCTCAGCCTCCCAAGTACTGGGATTACAAGCCTGCGCCACCACGCCCGGCTTTTATTTTTTATTTTGAAACAGGGTCTTGCTAAGTTGCTGAGGGTCTCTTAAATTTCTGAGGCTGGTCAAGAATCTGCAGTCCTCCTATCTCAGCCTCCCAAGTACTGGGATTACAGGCATTCGCCACCACGCCCAGCTCTAAGTACTTTTTTAGTTGGCATTTAAGTTTTGTCTGAAAAGAAAATCAAAATTTGGGTCTGGGTTCCAAGTTATTATTGTAAAAGAACCAGTTGACTCTGCTCTTGAAGTTGTGGGAAAACTACTGTGGGGTGTTCTTTGTGGGAGGTGAGAATTGAGCCAGGGATGTGCTGATTCTCATTATGGAAGAAGTTTTTGCTTGTTTGTTTTTACTATTTATTTATTTATTTATTTATTTATGTACTAGGGATTGAACCCAGGGGCAGTCTACCTCTGAGCTACACCCCCAGCCCTATTTTTTTAAATTTTAAGACAGGGTATCCCTAAGTTGCTGAGGGTCTTCCCTAAATTGCTGAGGCCCACTTAGAACCTGCGATCCTCCTGTCTCAGTCTCCCAAGTACTGGGACTACAAGCGTGTGCCACCACGTTGGGCACCAAGGAAGTTTTTAAAAAATATCAAATCTGTCCTCTACGATATAAATGTATGTCCCACCCACTCCCGTTGTGAGGTATCACTGAAAAGTCTGCAGTTTTAAAAACTGGTAATATCCATGGACATTGAGGAGGACCAATTAATTACTTCTAGTGCCATATACTTTCTTTTCCCATTCTTTATTTTTAACCTTATTTCTTTCCTTCTTTTTGAGAACTGCTGGCAAAAAGCAGACACCTACACACAACCCTGGTACCGGCGACACTCCAAGAACCTTCTCTGATTTAGCAATGGCCTGGGAGTCCGGGAAATACACGAACAAAAACAAAACAAAACCAAAAAAAAAAAAAAAAGAGCAAGCAGGCTTTCTCCAGCGCCTCCAGGTTTCCTCGGAGTCTGCAAGCCCCGGTGTTGCGCGGATTCACAGTCGGAACCAGGAGCTGGGCCCGCTCGGGCCACCCAGCCGATACCCGGGCCACCCGGCCAGGAGGCGCTGCGGGCCAGCCTCCCGGGCCGCGCCGGCGCCCAGCCCCCGCCCGCCGGAGCCCAGCGCCGCGGCGAGGTCTGCACCGCCCGCCGGGGTTACTCGCGGTCATTCGCAGCACCCTCTCGCCCCAGCTCCCCCGCCGCCCCCCAGAGCAGCGCGGGCAGGGCGAGGGGCAGGCGCTGCAAGCAATGCCCCCACCCGGCTCCGGTTCTGCAGGCTCCCGAAGTTTTCTATCTTTAAAAGGAACAAAACTCCTAATCCCCGCGCCCTGGGGCGACAGGGACCCCAGCTCGGGTGAGCGCCCCGAGACCGCAGACCGGACCCTCCAGGTCAGACAAAGCCCCGAGGCCTCCTGCCAGCACCAGCACCACGGAATGCGTTTGGGACACTTCCTACTCGAGTTCTTTGGGAACGGGGACGCACCGCTCCAGTCCCGGGGTGTAGGGAGCCGATCCCCAAGTCAGAACCCAACCCCGGCCAGTTTTCCTAAGCATGGTGTGGGGACGGGGCTGGCGTCGGTCCCCGTGGGCGCCGGCCGACCTGCAGCCAGAGGGGCTTCCTGCCGGCCCGGGCGCTCCCAGACAAAGAGAAGCGCCGCGTGTGGGATGTGCCGCCCCCCACCCCGCAGCAGCGCCCCAGGCGCCAGGAGCCCCGGACCCCACTGCGCCCCAGGTCCTGCGCCCGGTCCTCCGCGCCCAGGGATGCTCTCCCGACGCGCCGCGTCCCGGGGCGCCACAGCCGGCCTAGGACATCCTCTCCCCAAGGACGTCGCCCTCACCCCATTCGTATTACAAAAGGTGGAAATTATGGGGGCCGGGGCCAGAGTCCCCCAAATCGACCGCCCCCCCCAAAGCCTCCTGGGCCCTGAAGCAAAGCAGAGTGTCTTACCTGTTTTCCACTTTTGTGTTCGCGTCTCTTTCCCCCACCCCTCGACCAACAGTTGCGAAGAAGAGGAGAAAAAGATGGGGAGGGGGGAAGGAGCAAAAGCGCCCCTAAGACTGGCCCGGGCTGCGAGGGTCCTGCGGCGCCCCCTGCCCTGCCCACCCGCGCCGGGAGGAGAGGTGTGTGGGCTCCGCTCGGCCGGTCCCGGCCCCACTCACTCTCCCTCGGAATTACTGGGTTTTGCCGCGACTAGTTCCTTTTATAGATTCGGCTGCGCGGAGCCGGGGTTACTATCGGTCAAAGCCTGTTCTCTCCCTCCTCCCCGCCCCCTTCCCGGCCTCTGTTTATGTAGTTCAGTCACTCTGCAGAAAGCACGTGGAGCCGCGGCCCGCCCCTTAAACGGGCGACGCGGACTGGGCGGTGCGGGTGCTGCGGGGTCCCGGGGTCCGCCCTGGGCTCTCGGTACCACAGCCCGCCCGGACCTGCCCGCCGCGGACGGCGGGAAGCGCAGCGGGGACCTGCGCCCCGGACTCCTGTCCACCCACGTTCCCGGCAGCCAAGGGCTGTAGAGTGGGATGGCTTCCTCTACACTCCTGCTTCCCGAAAGAAGAAAAAAAAATCTCTTCGTTAGTTTACTCAGCGGAGGGCTGGGGGAGAGAGAGCGCTAGCTCGTGCGCTGGAGGGGGACACACACCCCTCAGGACGTCAACTCTACAAAGACCTAGATTGGGGGGAAAGGTGGGCAGTCCCTGAAAAACAAACAAACAAACAAACAAACAAACAAAAACGTCTGTTTCTTGTGTGTGTGTGTGGGGGGGGTAATTGGGAATATCTGAGCTATCCCCCATCCCAATTTTATTTTTTATTTTGAAACAGGATCTCTCCAAGTTGCAGAGAGTCTCGCCAAATTTCTGAGGCTAGCTTCAAACCTGCAATCCTCGTGTCTCAGCCTCTCAAGTACTGGGATTACAGGTGTGGACCACCACACCTGACTGCCTGTTTCTTATTCTACCACAAACCTAGACTTTGGTTTTCAACAGGAGACCTACTGCCTTTGAGATTCCCAGCCTGGGCCACCCAGATCCCTAGGAGGGACAACGCAGAGTGCCTTGCCTTTATCTCTTCCTAAACTGGGAGAAAGGAGGCTGCAAAAATAATAAGAACCAGTCCCCCTTTTTTATTTTTATTGCATTGGATAGCGTCCCTGTGATAGATACACAGGGCTTGTATTTTAGCTTGTATAGATTTGCAAAGTGCATCTAGAGAATCACCACGTAAAATTATATAATCACTCCAATTCTTTAACTTCTCCCTGGGCTTTGACTTTGGCAGTCAGGTACAAGATTGCCCCAGACATTTGAGGGATAGAGGCAAGAATACCAACCAAGGCCCATGCACCATATGTTTAAATATTGGGGCGGGGTGTGGTGGCATAGGCCTGTAATCCCGATACTTGGGAGACTGAGACTGGAGAATCTCAGATTGGAGAACAGCCTTAGCAACATAGTGAGACTCTCAGCAACCTAGCAAGACCCTGTTTCAAAACAAGAAATAAAAAGGGCTGGGACTGTAGTTCAGAGGTAGACCGCCCCTAGGTCCAATCCCCTGTACCATAAAAAATAATATATATATATATATATATATATACACACATATATACGTATATTCAGGTTCTATATCAAGACAGCAAACTGAAATTAGTGTCTCCTACTGAGATAGAAAGACAATCAGTAGATAAAGTCAACAAGACCAAATCTAATGAAATGGGGTGTCTCCTCTTATAGGGCTCTTGTCCAGTGGATTTAGACAAATGAACTCCAAGGACTAGCAAAGGGTATAGAAATACGAAAATTTACTACAATTTTTTTCTTGCAGTAATGGGGATTGAACCCAGGGCATTCTACCTCCGAGCTACACCCCCAGCCCTATTTTTTATTCTTTATTTTGAAACAGGGTCTCACTAAGTTGTGGAAGGGCCTCACTAAGTAGCTGAGGCTGGCCACGAACCTGTGATCCTCCTGTCTCTGCCTCCCAAGTACTGGGATTACGAGCATGCGGCCACCATGCCTGGCTGAAAGTTTAAGTCAGGGAAAGATAGAAGACAAAAACAGCTCCCCTCCCTCAGGGGGGAGGGGTACCTGAAAGAAAGTAACCAACCAAGGTCTTCAGTGGGCTTTTAAATCTTACTGAGGTTCTGCTCTTTGAGGGTTGGCCAGAACTGGGTTTGGGGAACCAATGTCTTTTGCACAATTCCAATCCTTAATTTGAATTGTTACCTTGTGGGCTGGTGGGCCCTGATCCCCACCTCACAGAAGGTGATGCAAATGGCCTTTTTTAGCCCCTTCTGTTCCCAGGTCCTCTGCCCTAATAAGATCAAACCTCCTGAGAGTAGACCAGATGTTTGCAAGACTCCAGTTGTTCCTGAAGATAAGCAGACCCTCTCTTTATATCCCAGGAAACCACCTCAGCCGCAAAGGATGAATTGGGCATGACCTCTCAAAGGAGAGACACCGACCACTGGACAAGTCAAAAGAAATATCGACATGGATTGGATGTTGCTGGGACCTCAGACCAAGAGAGGGAAACCCAAAGAAGGATATAAACCCTAGAAAAGCCAGTCCAAACTGCTACCCACTCCCGAAACCCTCCCTTTGGGAGCACTCTCTCTCTCTCTCTCTCTCTCTCGCTCGCTCGCTCGCTCACTCGCTCAAGGGCAGATCGCATGGACTTTGGGAGAGGTGGTGTGCAATTGATGGCATTTTCTAGGGCTGCTCCTGATATTGACCGGAAGGCAGCCGCTGGATACCACGGTCCCCACGGCCCGCAAGGGTGATCTGCCTCTTTTACTCTCCTGCTCTCTTTACAGTAAACTCCCTGCTCATCCTCCTGATGTCGTCAAGTGTCATTCCTCAAACACCATCAGACATGAATCCCGAATCCCGTAAGGAAACCATGGATTTCACGACCTTGCCAAAGATAACTTAGTAGCAGCCTTGAAAAGCAGGTTCCCATCTAGACCCCTGCAGTTTGCCCTGAGCTTGGGCAAGAATATGGCGGAGAGCAGGACCTGCCAGAGCCCCCTTCTCTTCTCAACCTGAACTCTATCCCATTCCATAACCTCCACTGCCTGCAGGTGCACCCCCATCTGCACACACCCCCTCCACAGTCAGGGGGCATCTTTGGGCCACAGCTCAGACCCAGGAACACCCATGAGTGGTTCTGTCAACATTCAGGTCAGACCCAGAGAATAGGCCCAAGCAGGCCCCAGAAGTGCACTCAGGGCCTGAGGGCAAGGAATTCTGGGGCCCAAGGTACCCATAACTGGGTGGCTTGGCCATTTTCCTCTTGGTAGGGATGGAGTTTGAGGGCCAGAGCCAAGCTTTCTAAAATACAGGCCCAGGGGAGGGGTCTCTTTCTGACCCAGTCAAAGGATAACCCCAAGCAGCTGTGGTGGCACACACCTGTAATCCCAGTACTTGGGAGGCTGAGATAGGAGGATCAGAGTTTCAAGGCCAGCCTTAGCAACTTAGTGAGGCCCTCTGCAACTTAGTGAGACCCTGTTTCAAAATAAAAAAAATAGATCTGGGGGTATAGCTCAGAGGTAGAAACCCCATGGGTTCAACCACCAGTTCCACCAGAAAGAAAAAGAAAGGAGAGGAAAGGAAAGGAAAGGCAAACAACCTTGTGAAGAGATCGAGTCCTGCATCAAACTGGGCCACGCCATGTGATCTACAATTTAAAGTCTCTCTGCCTCCATTTCTTCATCTTGAAAGGAGAGAAAATATGTATCTCTCCCCTCCTCACAGGGGGTTACTGAAAATGAATCTTGTTGATAACTTTGTGTTCCTTGGAGGAAGGACACGATATGATAAACAAAGATATTATATTAGCTGACTGTCATTTGCAGGTGCCACCCATAGACTATGAATTTCTTCCCATCCCTGGTTTAAAACACCAGGACTAGCAAAGAGTGAAAAATAATCTCTGTATATAAAGGAAAATTTTCCCTCCCCCCACCTCTCATACTAGGGTTTGACCCAGGGGAATTGTACTTCCTAGCTACACTCCCCAGCCCTTTTTAGTTTTTATTTAGAAACAGGGTCTCACTAAATTGCTGAGGCTGGTCTTGAACCTAGGATTCTTGCAGGTGGACCTACCATTCCTCGCATCATTTTAGGGATTGATTAGGTCTCTCTGACTCCCCATTTCCTTCCTTCCCCCCCCCACATATTGTAGTGTTTAAAATACTGCTACCACTTGGGAAGCTGAGACAGGAGGATTTGTAGATTTGAAGCCAGCCTCAGCAACTTAGACGCTCAGCAACTTAGCAAGACCCTGTTCCAAATAAAAAATAAAAATGGCTGGGGGTATAGCTCAGAGGTAGAATGCCCCTAGGTTCAATCCCCAGTACCACAAAAAATAAATAAGAAAATAAAATACGACCACCAAAATAGTTTGTCTTGGATTTTTTTCTTTTTCTTTCACGTGTGTGTGTGTGTGTGTGTGTGTGTGTGTGTGTGTGTATTGGGGACTGAACCTAGGAACATTCTACCTCTGAGCTATATCCCCAGCCCTATTTTTTATTTTTATTTATTTTTTATTTTTTGAAATAGGGTCTCACTAAGTTGCTGAGAGCCTCACGGCGTTGCCAAGGCTGTCCTTGAACCTGGGATCCTCCTGTTTCAGCCTCCCAAGTACTGGGATTACAAGCAGGCACCACCATGCCTGGCTTATTTCGGAATTTTGAAGGATATGGTTTCTAAGATCATTACTTTTAAAACAATCCCTTAGACCGTTCTAATGGGGAATGGATGATAAGTCCAACACAAATAAGACAAAGATGGGATGCTAGAGAAAGGAGAAGAGCCCAAGAGGAAAATGAAACCCCAGAGAAAGAACAGCCATTGATTCTAAATATATAAATCTATGGTCCCAAAGCCAAACCTGATTGCCTTTAACTAAAACCACCTGTGGTGTCAAGAATCTGATCATCCCCCACCAGGCATACACGAACACACAAGGCATACATGAACACACTGCAGTGTTTAAAACATGTTTATTTATCTTGGCCTCAAAAGAGCCCAAACCCCAAAAGAGCCTGAACTCCAAAAGAGCCCAAATCCCCAAAGAGCCCAAACCCCAAAAGAGCCCAAACCCCCAAAGAGCCCAAACCCCCAAAGAGCCCAAACCCCAAAAGAGCCCAAACCCCAAAAGAGCCTGAACTCCAAAAGAGCCCAAACCCCCAAAGAGCCCAAACCACCAAAGAGCCTGAACCCCAAAAGAGCCCAAACCCCAAAAGAGCCCAAACCACCAAAGAGCCCAAACCACCAAAGAGCCCAAACCCCAAAAGAGCCTGAACCCCAAAAGAGCCCAATCCCCAAAGAAATTCAGCATTTCCTCCAGGTTACACGGGACTTAAGTCTGCTGACAATAAGTGACATACTCTGCAAGTGTGACAGCTTCATATGACAAAAACACCGAATTTCAAAAGTTAGCACCTTAGAGAGAGCCTTGAGAGCAAAGTTCCAAAGTGTTAGCTCTCCCTCCAGCCCACGAGGGTCATAGGTGGATTTGATTTGTTCCCGAGTACACTTTGGTGAATTTTTTCCCCAATCTTCTGATTCCTGCAACACCAACAGCAAAACCCAACCCTGCAGAATTCTTCCCGAATAAGTAGCAGGCCCTTCTTTGTTGTTCCTCCGGAGGGGCAGATTCCAGAAATGTAGCCTGGGTGGCTTGAGGTTCTATTCTGAGATGACCCTGGCATCTTCTAATTACAGAATCGACCTTCAGGCAGCTGTGGCCTTGGAGCCCTGGCTGTAGGTCATGGATCTACAAAGAAATGCAATTTTATCATCCTGTTAAGGCTTTTAAATTAGGATCCTCTAAAAGGGGCTGCTTGGAGGTTGCTTTGATACATACCTGTTAATTAGTCTGCATGTGTAGACATATAAGCATTGTTTAAAATAGGATTTTACCACATGCGTGTCTTTGCTTGGTACCCACACTGTTCATTTCTTCAAAATTGAGAAAATAGAGTATTTCAGGAAGTCAATGAAGAATAAAAAAGAAAATATGCTAAAATTATTTGTGTGTGTGTGTGTGTGTGTGTGTGTGTGTGCGTGGTTTTCGGTACTGAACCCAGGGGCATTCTACCTCTGAGCTATACCCCTAGCCCTTTTTATTTTTATACTTTGAAACAAGGTCTTGGTAGGTTGCTGAGAGTCTCACTAAGTTGCTGAGGCTGGTCTTGAACCTGCAATAATCCTGTCTCATCCTCCCAAGTACAGGTATTACAGGTGTGTGCCACCATGTCCAGCTAGTAGGACTTCTTAGTCATAACAAATTCAGCTTGAAAAATAATTTTAGCCTGGCGCGGTACACATGCCTGTAGTCCTAGTACTTGGGAGGCTGAGACAGGAGGATCACAGGTTCAAAGGCAGCCTCCAGCAAGTAGCAAGACTCTCAGCAACCTAGTGAGACCTTGTTTCAAAATAAATAAATAAAAATGGCTGGGGGTGTAGCTAAGAGGTAGAATGTCCCTGGGTTCAATCCCCAGGATGACAACAAAGAAGAAGAAAAAGGAGAAGGAGACCTACTAGTTGGAATCTTGGAGAATTCCTGACTCAAAACTTTAATTAATAGCCAGGTGTGGTGGCTCACTCTTGTAATCCCAGTACTTGGGAGGCTGAGACAGGAGGGTCGCAGGTTCAAGGATAGCCTCAGCAATTTAGTGAGGCTCTCAGCAACCTAGGGAGACCCTGTTTCCAAATAAGAAATAAAATTGGTCTGAGAATATAGCTTGAATGTAGAATGCTTCTGGGTTCAATTTCCAGTACTACAAAAAATTTAATTAAAAAATAAATAAACAAGGAGAGAAAAAATGACCTACAGTTTGAATTTGAGTCTGCTTAATTTGAATGCTTGGCTAGTCACAGGAACAAATCCTCACGCAATCAATGATAAAGCTTAAAAGGGGTGCAAGGTTGGGAGGCTGAGACAGTAGGATCACAGGTTCAAGGCCAGTATGCTATAGCTTAGGGAGACCCTGTTTCAAAAAATAAATAAAAAGGGCCAGAAATGTAGCTCAGAGGTAGAAAGTCTCTGGGTTCAATCCCCAGTGCCACCCAAAAAAAAAAAAGTACAAAGAACCACCATTATTTGTGGAGTAGACCATATACTATGTAGACTCTCAATACAATTCGGTTTAGTTGGATCAGTTGGAACTGCACAAGGTTCCGCTGGCGGCCGCCCAATACAGTCAATGAACCGAGAGGCCATGTGATAGAGAAAGAAAGAGCTCTATTAGCAACAAGCCAGCATTGTTGGAGGATGGCTGGCTGTGGCCTTCAAGGGCCACTTTCTCTCTTGCCCTAAAGGAGAATCTCTTATATGATTTTTAAAGAGAAAGGATGTGGATCCCAGACAGGTGGTGCCTCAGTTTTCCAGTGTCTTCAAAGCAGCCTCTTTTGGAGTGTGGGCTGTGTACATGTTATCTCATTCATGTTGGTTGGCAAGAGCTGCAGTGAGGGGGGTCTAAAGAAGACTTAATGACCAAAGTTGACCAGAGTGGCTTGTGTCTGGTTTTTGTGGTGGTCAGTGCCCTGCCAGGTGTGACCTTCTCCTGTAACTTGGGACTAGAAAGTGTTTGGGAAGGGTTGTGCATGTGCATTTCTAGCTAACTCTAGCATGCGGTTCATCTAGAAGAGATAGGGTAGGCAGCCGGGTGCATGCCTGTGATCCTAGCTACTCAGGAGGCCTGAGCAGGAGGTTTGCAAATTTGAGGCCAGTCTGGGCAACTTAATGAGTCTCTGTCTCAAGATAAGACAAAAAAGGGAGAGTTGGGAATGTAGGTCAGCGGTTGAATACTTGCCTGGCATGTGTCAGGCCCTGGGTTCTATCCCCAGTGCTGCAAAAATAATTATTTGGTTAATTAATTAATTACATAGGGCAGGCAGAAGCAAAAAGAAACTTCTGGGAATTGGATCTCAATTGGGGGAGGATGTGAGCTTTCAGGATGGGATTCTCTTCTGTGTTAATGTCGATCCTATTAACTCATGAGCAAGACTCCATTATTGCTTCTGGACTTGAGTGAGATATCTATTTTGTTTATCTTTAGGATCAAGAAGTTAGTCTGGATTGCAGACAGATAAATTCCAGGAATTTCCAGTTGATTAGTGATTTACGATTCTTTTTTAAAAGCCATCTTCTAACCTTCCTTCCTTCAACCTCTTCTTTCCTTAAGATCCAAACCACAGGAGAGATTTAACATCTATTCCTTGTTTTTCATTAACTTGCCCTACAGCTGAGTCTCTTCTGTGTAAATTCATTAATGACCTCCTGAAAGAGAGGATTTCTTTTTCCATGAGTAGTATTTTTCACTAAGTATTTTTAATGTAGAAAAATACAGAGAAAATATCTCAAGTTCAGAAAGACTGCTTACTTGGTAACGCCCGATGACCTCTTTTAAGTCCTTCAGCTATTTGATCTCTGGCATTTAACACTACTGACCACACCTTCCTTCCTGAAACTAGTTCTTCTCTTGTATTTCACGAATCTGGTTCTCTTCTGATTCTTCTGTCTCTTTAGCCATTTTTTCTGACTCCCCCCACTTTTTTCCCCCAATATGTCCTCTAATACTTGTTTTCCTCTTTTTATTTCTACACCACGTCCCTTGGTTTCATTTAAGCTCTGTATGGCCAGTCCTCATCTTGCCACACTCCCTAACTTTTTTTTTAGTACTGAAGATTGAACCCAGGGACATTCTACGCCCTCCCATTACACCCCTTTTTTATTTTGAAACAGGGTCTTGCTAAATTGCTGAGAGTCTCACTAAGTTGCTGAGACTGGTGTCAAACCTACACTCCTCTTGTCTCAGGCTCCGAAGTACTAGGATTATAGGGGTGTGCCATCATGCCCAGCACATAATGCACAGGGGGATATCCAGCGGGACCAGAGGTGTGCTGAAGCCAGCTCACACCAGCTCTGGAAGGCTGAGTGTGCATGTCCTTTTCCAGCTCCTCCATAGCTGACTTCCCTGGGGCTAGCTTGAAATCACCAACAGTGTGCATAATCACACCATTAGAAATTACAGGGCTTTCTTTCTTCCTTTCCTTCTCTGGATTTGTTTTGTTTCAGGTTTTTTTGGAGAGTCACCTGTCAACATTCACCAGCACAAAATTTAGCAGGACATTCTGCAAGTAAACCACCCCTCCAAACCCAAGTTTCTTATCTTTAAAATCTCCCGCCTTTGTTTGCCTTTCAAAATATTTTTTTTCATTTAATGATATCATCATCCAAACATTGACTGTGGGAAATCATAGTCATTCTCGCTTAACTCTTTTCTCTCTGTGTCTCCATCTTTCTCTTCTCATTTGAAAAAGCACCAAGGTCAGGTCAGTTGTACCTCCCTAGCTAGAACTTTCAAATATGTCCCTTTCCGTACCCACTTCTTGAGTCCAGGCCAGATAACTGGGCATCTGTATTGCAGTACCCTACAAACTGCTGTTCCTGTCTTCAGTTCTTCTCCTTCCTATTTATCTTCCCAACTGCAGTGGAGGGCAGGGTAGGGAGGTAAGCAAATGAACACAGATCCAAAATCAATCTAATCATATCTTTTCCCCCTCAAAACTTCCTATATGTCTTTGCTTACAAAGATAATATACTCAAAGTTCCTTAAGAAGACCTATAAAGCCTTTTGAAAACATGATATTTGAAGGCCTTTGAAGCTGATTTGTGTGACCTGCTTCCTCCTCCATCCTCTTCCTTCCCCATCTCACCCCTACCCCCTGCTCCAGTCCCACAAACTTACCATCTACTTTCTCCTGTCTTGGAAAACCTTTCTCCTCTCTACCTCTGTCTTCTTGTTGGGCAGTTACTTTAGAAGCAGGAGGCAAGAGGGATAGAAAATAGAAGAGCTATAGAAACCACTTCCCTCATTAGATGGAAAGTTGTGGGTAAAGAAGAAAGTGAGATATCTTTAAAGTATCCAAATTAATAGGCAAATATTCCCCCCCTATTCAGATCTGTTATGAAGCATAGCAATAGAGTCACAGTCAGTCACCTTAGTTTGAGAAGAAAATAATTGGACTCAGGGGATTAAAAAAGAGGAAGCACTTATTATAGTAGAAGTGATGTATCTGCATTTCTTTCCTTATTCAGAGTCCTTTTATGACACAAGAATCCATATTCCTGGCTGAGATTTCAGAGATGAGAGACTGTTTTATTCCTTAGCCAGGCACTTCCTTTCACCCTGACAAATTAATGAGAGAATAAGTCATTTAAAAAACAAAGAAATCCTAAGAAATGTTCCAGATCCCCTTTTCTATTAGGCCCCTAGAGAGACAAGTCTCTTACCCCCTTTGACATTTGGGGACAATTCCTTCAGGAATGCATGGGTTTCCCTTTGTCGTCCTCAATGGACTTGTGTTGTTCTGACCCATCCTGTGGGCCCTTCATAACTTCTCAAAAATTGTCTGGACAGAACACACATTCATGCCTCCTCAAAGACCAAATGTCCAGATGCGCTGTGACCGCACTTCAGGAGCAGCCTTTATTACCCTCCTGCTTCTAATGGTTGACGCTGTCCAGTGAATTTGGAGCCATTTCTTAGCTGGCTGCTTGTCCCAGTATGTAAAGGAGTGGGGAATAGGCTCCAATCTCCTGGGCTTGCCATAGAGCTAACCCTAAAACCCGTCCCTACTTGACCAGCTGTTGATTGGCTCCTTCACTTTGCAAAGTCCAGCAGGAAGTCCCCATAGCTGCCTACTTACCCCTGGGGTTGGGCAGCCCTGGACACACTGCCTAAATGAGAAAAGAAAGCTAAACTGGGAGACCTAAACCTAAGACATCTAAGGAAAATAAAATAGGTTAGAGACAAGAGGGAAAATAATGCAGTAATAGTTATGAAATCTGAGAGTGCTAGTAGGGTGGGATGTGGCCCAATATTCTGACAATTTAGCACCATGTATCAGCGGTCTTTGACTCACTAATTTTACTTGGAGAAACTTATCAAAAATATGATCAAAGACTTATATTCAAGAATATTTGTCGCTATATTGTCTATGAGTGAACATTTTAAAAATATTTACTCACCTAATCGAAAATTCTAAAATAAATGCTGATAAATTCATATGATAGAATGGTATACAGACATGAAAATAAAATAATATTTTCAAAGAGTTGGTAATATGGGAAACTGATCATGGTAAATGTTAATTGAAAAAATCAAAGCTATGGTATGTGTGTATGTGATTCATACTTAGTAAAAATAATGATTAATATCATAGTCTTTTCATTAAACATATGTGCATAGGAAAGGCTAGAAGAATCCCACCTTGATGTTAGCAGCAATTTTCTGTGGGTGGTGGGATTATGAGTAACTTTTTTCATACATGTCTATAATAAACATATGCTATTTTTAACTATAAAAGTGCTATGAAAAAACAGAGTTTGTAGATAAGTAGTAAGAGAAGAGAGTTTACAACTTCTGGAAGGCAAGCCATAAATTGCCACATAGAAACTGCAGCTCCTAACATATTTTAAGCATGCGTACACAGTTACAAAGAACAGAAGAGGACTTGGAGAAATAAAATGTTAAGACAGCTAGAACTCTTTGGTGGGTGGATTTATGAACTAGAAAAGAAAATAGAGAAGATCTTAAGTCAACCCTAGGGGTTTACTACTAAGTAAAACGTCCTTCTCTGGTCTTCTGATTTATCCCTCATATCTGTAGAACACATCTGTCTGTCTTAGGGCATGTTATTTCATATTTCTGTGAAATGGAGACAATAGTAGAAGTTACCTTATATGGTTGCTATGGGTATTAGATGAGCTAATATATGTGAAGTGTTTGGCACTGTGGTTGGTATATGACAAACACACAGTAGATGACAGCTGTTATTATTATTGCCATTTATTATCACTAACATTATTATTATTATCCCAAACAACAATGTAGTTGTTCATCAACATTCCAATAATAACTTGGTAAATGTGACTTCTTTCCCAAACGTCAATGTATGGATTTTTGAATTGATGTTTTCAATTAAATAACCAGAATGAACTACTCTTCAGGCTGAAGATAAAATATGGTCATAACTCTTTAAAATTTGTAATCACTCAAAGTCCAACATCTCCTTCTGGAGACTTCTCCCCTCCCCATGCCAGAATTGCCTATAAACCCTGAGGTTCTAGAGCTCTAGAGAGGTCAATCTGTTCACCATCAAGCTCTGTATTTTTAGTGACCAATTACACGGTCACTAGCGCAAGGGAGCAGAGCTAAAGACTGAACCCACAAAGTCCCAGGTGCCCTGTCCTCTGTTGGAATTGGGTCCATGCTAGTCCTAACCACAGAATAGCCTTCATCATTCCCTACCCTCGGTCTCCCAAAGTTAATGCGCTTTAGTTTCTATCAGAAGCTGCATACCAAGGGCCCTCTGGCCACACCCAACTTCTTTGACACAAGGTTTGGGCTGAAGTGTGTTGGTATTTTATTTGAAATGATCAACAAGACTAGGAATGCCTCAAGAAATATTTAAAGGTGGGAAATCTAACCACACAAGACTTATTCCCACAAAGAAACAAGTGCCTGGTTCTCTCTTTAAATGGAGCATGCTCTTTCCACTTTGCCAAAGTCCTCTCTACTCTCTCTTTTTCTTAAACACTTCGCCATACTCATTTTCAGGACATTCTTGACCTCTATGGGCATTTGAGCTGGTAGTCCTTTGTCCTAGAAGATCTTGGGGGCTTGGATGGGGAAAGGGTGGGATGTGGGGTGTAATAGTGCACCCTGCACTCTGAAAATATACTAGAAGCTATAGTAGGCAGTGAATTATCCTAAATCTTGGGGAAGTTAAACCTAGCTGAGAATCATTTTACAATATAACTCAATTTTCATTTCTGTATTGTTTAAAAGAATCTCATCTTTCCTTAAAGATGCTACGGAACCCTGGGTTTTTACTTTTGCTAGTTTGAACTTGATTTTTTTGTAAGCACACATCTATGGACACACTTGAGTCGGAAAGTAATAAAAGGCATTAGTACCTCTAACACAAGCAACAGCATTGCCTCAAAAATCTCACCCTTTGCCAAAATCAAAGGCCTAGTAAAACAGCAGGGAAGAGTTGAGGAGGTCAGAAACAATTCTCTCTTTGGGGGACTAAAAACGAGACCAAAGAACACATCCAGACCCATAAGAGTCCCAAGTTTGATACAAGCCACTTTGTTTATTGAACTGAACCCTGGAGATAAACAAAAGAAGCAAGATGAAAAACAGCACTCCAGTAGGAGTGCACAACAAGGCAAAGTTGGAGAGGGGAGAGATCAGAAAAAACATGTGGGCAGCTGGGGAAACAACTGCATTCCCAAATGAATCCCCAGCATGTGGGCAAGGGAGAATTTTCAGTGACCTAAGATTCAGTGAGATAGTGGCAGTTATTTCCTCCACAGGTGACTCACTTCTCACCTTACGTTTCTAAGAAATGACCAGGGCGACATATAAAAATGCAATACAATGAAAACTCAATTTGTAGTTTCGCATTCTTCATTTTCTTAAAACCATGCAAAGGCAAACAGAAATGTGAGACTGAGATTTCAAGGAAAACTGTAGAGTCATAGTAATTTGATTCTGAAAGCAGATGCTGGACAAGAAGTTATATTAAAATCACCCATCAATCTATTGGGACATAATTCCTAAACTTAGCAATAGATAAGCTTTCCATTTCACCTCCCTAATCACTATATACATAAAATGATACTTTATGCTAAATAAGGCATATTATGTGATTTTTAACCACATAAACATTTGGTAGTTATTTTCCTTTGGCCCAGGAATTTGCATTTTAAATGTCAAAGGCAACTCCTTGAAATGTGTTTAGAACCCACACATATTGGAGGGTGAAAAGTTAAATGGTGTAAATAATATTATTGAGCTCAGCAGTCTCAGAAATATGCAACTAAATGGTCTCTTTTGTAGTATATTTCAGCAGGAAACTTTGGGGCATGTTACATGATATTTGGATAATCCTATGTTTGAATAATCCATGGGTTTTTGTAAAAAAAATAAATTTTAAATATGTATAAGTAATGCATGCTCATGGTCAAATGTTCAGACTCTAACAAAAGTATAAAAATAAAAATATTACTAAATGGGTAGAAAGAAGAGAATGAGAATCACTATAAGGCCCCTGCCCAGATATGACTTCTGTCTATGTTGTACCTGGTGTATATTCTTTCAGAATTCTTTTATTTTCTTTTTTGGCACTGGGAATCGAATCCAGAGGCATTCTACCTCAGAGCTATAACCCCAGACCAATTTTACTTCTTGTTTGGAAACAGGGTCTCACTAGGTTGCTGAGAGCCTCACTAAATTGCTGAGGCTGTCCTGGAAACTGCAATCCTCCTGTCTCAGCCTCCCAAGTACTAGGATTACAAGCATGAGCCACCACGCCCGGCCTCAGAATTCTTTTCTTTTTTTTTTTTTTTTGCGGTACCGGGGATTGAACACAGGGGCATACTACCTCCGCGCTACACCCCCGGCCCTATTTTTTTATACTTTATTTTGAAACCGGGTCTCACGAAGTTGCGGAGGACCTCACTAGGTAGAGAGAGAGAGAGAGAGAGAGAGAGCTGAGGCTGGCCGCGAACCCGGATCCTCCAGTCTCCACCTCCCAAAGTACTGGTATTACAAGCGTGCGCCACCACGCCCGGCTTCAGAATTATTTTCTGTGAATAAATATAATATATGTTTATTTAGATATGTCCTCATTTTTAAAAACAAGCTCATGCCTTGGAAAACTATTATTTTTGCTACATAATATAGCATGGAGATTTTTCCATGGAAATAAACTGTAGAGTTTATCACTATTTTAATTAGATAGCTAATATTCCACTATACAAATATATAACATAAAGCAAATCTCTATAGGTAGACATTTAATTTGTGTCACTTTTTTATAGTCATAAAAAACACAGCCAGGATCATCTTTGCATTATCTTTGTGCAGGTGCTCTAAGATCTCTTAGAATGTTTTTGTAAAATGGGATTGCTAGAGCCGGGCTTCGTGGTAGTGCACACTTGTAATCCCAGTACTTGGGAGGCTGGGACAGGAGGATCGCAGGTTCGAAGCCAGCCTCAGCAATTAGTGAGGCTCTCAGTAACTTAGTGAGAACCTGTTTCCAAATAAGAAATAAAACAGGTCTGGGGGTGTAGCTCAGAGGTAGAAGGCCCCTGGGTTCCATCCCCAGTACCACCAAAAAAAAATGGGATTGCTAAATAGCAGAATACACAAACTTGACATTTTGATACATACAGCTAAATTGTCCTCTAGGAAAGCTGGTACCAATCTGTACTCTCGTGAACACTTTATGAGAATGCCTGGTTTTGTTTTGTTGTATTTATCAAAGTAAAATTTCCTTTTTTCTTTTGATAGACAGTTCCACAAATCTTAACATATCTAGATATTTGTGTTACCACTACAGTAATCAGATACAGAATAATTTCATCTCCTGAAAAACTTGTGCTTTATCCCTTACAGTCATATCTTCCTCGTACACCTTAACCCCTGGCAACCACTGATCTATTCTCTGTCCCATAATTTTGTCTTTTCAAGAATGTTATACAAATAGAATCATATGGTATGAAAACTTTGGGACTGATTTCTCTCACTCAACATAATGCTGTTGAAATTCATCTACATTGTTTCATCCATCAATATTTCTGTTTTTGTTTTATTTTTTGCTTTTGACTTTTTATTTCATTATACGATGTCCCACAGTTTATCCATTCACCCATTGAAGGACATTTTTTTTCCAAGTTTTGAGCAGTTATGTATAGAGGTACTATAAACAGTTCCATACAAGTTTTTTGGTGCATAAATATAAATTTTCATTTTTCTAGTGTAAATGCCCAGGAATGTGATTATAGGGTCATACAGTAAGTGCAGGTTTAACTTTGAAGGAAACTGCCAAACTGTTTTCCAAGGTGGTTGTATCATTTTATATTCTCACCAACTAAGTTTCAGAGCTCCAAGTAGTGCACATCCTTCTTAGCACTTGATATTTTCAGTAATTTTAGTGTGTTTAGTGTGGCCATTCTAATAGATATATAGGTATGAGTATGCCTAGTTTTTCATCCCTTTACCAGTATACTGGGGATAGAGCCCAGCGGTGCTCTACCACTGAGCTACATCCTGCTACTTTTTTTTTTTTTTTTGAGACAGGGTCTCACTGAGTTGCCCAGTCTGGCTTTGAACTTGTGATCCTCCTTCCTCAGCTTCCTGACTTGCTGGGATTACAGGTGTGTGCCACTGCACCCAACTCCTTTAGCAATATTCTTATCAGTCTTTAAATGATGTCCAATCTAATTTATTAGTGTTTTGACTTACATTTTCTTTGATTGCTAAGAAGATTGAACATCTTTTCATGTGTATGGACTTTTTAAAATCCAATGTTTATCCTTTTCTTATTTATTTGTTAAAGCTCTTGTTAACCCAGGCATTTAACTCTTGATTGCTACATATGTTGCAAATATTTTTCCCAGATTGCCATTTTTCATTCATCTATAAATCTTTTCCTTGAGGGCTTTTGGCTTTGATGTTTGCAGATTCCATCTCTGTTTCAAGATTATAGAAATATTCAACCAAATTTCCTCAAGCACGTGCATAAATAAACATTCAGCTTTATTATTACCAGTTGCCTTCACCGGAGCCTGGTGGAGAGAGACTCAGAAATGGGCTAAGGGTCAGGGCACTCGGCTGCACCTCTGATCATCAAAACGTCTTCAAACTGTGTTTCCCTATCAGCAGGGATTATTTTATACACCTCACCAAAACATGATGTAAAATGGTCTGCAGAGATGGAAGGGGAAAAGCCAAGATATGTCATGGGTTGGGGGATTATTCTGATGCTTTGTGGGACAGATAGAGGTGGGGATGGGGACAGACTGGTAAGAATTTCATCTCTGCCCCTCCCAAGGATGAAGAAAATGACCTTTCCAAAAAGTAGGACTTAACTACTAGAGGTCCTGACTTAAAAGCCAGAAACCCTAATGGTACTAATGCTGAGCTAAGCAGAGGATGCCCCTAAAGTGATTGTCAGAATGAAAGGAGAGGCAGGGGTCTCCATTAGTGTTGGGGAGAACCAGAGAAAGACTATAGAAGTGAAGAAAAATATATTAATATATACGAGAGTAATCAGCACAAGGAAAAAGAACACAGTAAAGAAACACTAGGAGTCAGAGGGCTTCTGTAAGAATAACAATGTCCAACAAAGAAAATGATTGGCTGTGAATTCATTGTAGCAGATGATATGCCCATGAGGAAGGAGAAGGAAAGAAAAAAGCAGCTGAGGACCCCAGGCCCTGACGCAGGTATCCTTGACTAGGTCAGCAACTGTTTAGGGAGAGATTAGAGCTATACCCATAGCCAAGGCAAAATCTGTAATTAGTAACTCTTTAGTAAAATCAACTAATGGGTTGTCTATATGTAACAAACAAACAAACTCTTCTTGACCTTTTTCCTCTTGGGGGGTGAAGAGTACTGAGGATTGAACCCAGGGGCATCCTACTGCCTAGCTATACCCCCAGCTATTTTTATTTTTTATTTTGAAACAGGGTCTTGCTAAATTGCTGAGGGTCATGCTAAATTGCTGAGGCTGGCCTTGAATCTGCAACCCTCTTGTCTCAGCCTCTCAAGTACTGGGATTACAGGTGTGCGCCACCATATCCGACAAAGCTTATTCCTTTTTTGAAAAGGTCTAAGATCCCTGGATGCTTTTTAGTTATGTCAAAATTCCAAATTCTTCTTATATCCAGAACGAACATGTTCTCTTACAGGCTTTACCCACACACCTGCCTACCTGATAGGATGGAAAGGGAGGATTCCATGATTGGCCCTAAACATAAAAGTGTTACCTGTGCATATGTTTTATCACCAGCATCTTTATCTTCAGTGTTTGCTTAATTCATATTTTAGTATCATCATCATCAAATGGTGAAATAAAGTGTCAGTAATTTATGCAAACAAGGCAAAAACAAGTGAAAAGATTAAGAAAATAATCAGGATAATTAGAGCCAAAAATAAAGTTCTTTATATAAGTCTGGAGACAGAATTTCTGAAATTCCATAATTATCTGATGATGATAACAGTCACTTTAGGCAATTTTTTTTCCCAGTAAACATTTATGTGGCACCAGTGATGACCTGTACGCCATGCTGGATCTAACCCATGCTTTGAAGGAGCTCCCAGCTTAGAGGAGAGCAACGAGAACAAGAATTCGATATTTTAAGCTGGGAGTGGTGGCACCCACTTGTAATCCCAGTACTTGGGAAACTAAGAAGGATCGTAGGTCCGCGGCCAGCCTCAGCTTCTTAGTGAGGTCTCCGCAACTTCATGAGACCTGGGGTGTAGCTCAGAGGTAGAATGCCCCTGGGTTCAATCAGCAGTACAGCAAAAAAAAATTAAAATAAGAATTCGATATTTTATGACACAAGCTATGTTGAAGGTATAAGCCAAGCAGTGGGGAAGCAAAAATGAGCAACAGCTCAGCCTGGAAGGTCTGAGAAAGGTTTAAAAAGGAGCTGGTAATTGAGCTGAGCCTAGAAGGCTGAGGATTTCACCAAATTTACAAACGTTTTCCAGGAAGGATGTGTAAAGATATAAAAGCACAGGGAGTCAAGCAAAACAAGGTCGTGCAGGAGAAGTCTCTGGCTGCGACTGGAGCTTAGGAAAGTCGTTCAGTGGGAAGTGGCAACAAATAAGACTGGATGGCTGAAGTCACCATGTCCCCTCCACCTCTGTCTCAGCCTGAAACATGCTCGTAATTGAAGAGGCGTCTATCTTCATTTGTCACGTGAATGGAAGCATCCTTGCTCTTGCAGCAGTAGAGTGGTTAAGTATGAACACTGAAACCAAGTGGTTACCCAGCCTTCACCCTTGAGTAGCTGAAGGACCCTGGGCAAGTCATGTGTCATCTCTGTGCTCAGTTTTTTCACTTACCAAGTGAGGCCAATAATAGTATCTGCCCCATAGGTTTTTAGTAAGGATTACTGAGTTAATATATGTAGAAATAGCCAGGCACGGTGAAGCACGCCTGTAACCCCAGTACTTGGGAGGCTGAGACAGGAAGATCGCAGGTTCGAGGCCAGGCTTGGACACTAGGCAGGACCCTGTTTTATAAAAAAATAAAATAGGGCTGGGGGTGTAGCTCAGAGATAGAATGCTCCTGGGTTCAATCCCCAGTGTCAAATAAATAATAAAACAGGGCTAGGGATATAGTTCAGAGGTAGAACACCCCTGGGTTCAATCCCTAGTTCTACATATATATATGTTCATATATATATATATGTATATATATATATGTATATATTTCTACCTATATATATATATTTGTATATATATTTATTTATGTAGAAACATTTGGAACATAGCTGAAAAGAAGTCACCTATCAATAAATATTAGGTCTTATTTTATTATCTGGTAATAGAATATTCTGAAATTAATAATATGCTTAAAAAAAACAGTGTCTTTTTTATCATGTGCTTTCCCACTGACTCTCTGCTTTGGCCATGTGTGATTTTGTTTTCTTTTCTCAGTCCTGTCCCCCCACACCCACAGGACAACATCCTTCCTTACAAATGATTTCTGAAGCCGAGCAGCATGTCGCTATTGTCAGGCTATTCTCGTGTGATCACTGTCCAGCCTGGTTGCTAATCAGAAATGAGCCTACAGTTCCCAGCCAGTTCAGCAGTGTCACCCACACTACACCCCGTGCGAGAAGTCTCCACCCGGGACTCCCAGACTATGACAGCATAGAGGGAGACTTTCCACACTAGAAAGCAGGACACCATGATATCACACCCTACCATTGGACGCATTCCATTTAACTTTCTAAAACAGCAATCTGCCGGCTCTGTGGGTAGTAAAAATAATAAAAAGGTGTCAGCTATAAAAGCCTGGGAGAGAAACTAGAGACCAGGCAGGGAGTAAGTCGACAGCTGCAAGGGCGCTTTTGAGTTTCTTCCAAACTAACCACAAATGGGTGCGGTTAGTTGCCAATTTGGCCAACTGTTTCATGGTCAAATTTATGATTTTTGAGTGAACTCAGCAAAGGTGTAGTGGCTTAAGGGCTATAAAACAGTCACTGAAGAGTTGTCTCTTGCACACTTAAGATAAAGTCCCTATGTGGATATTCATACAAAAGCTGTGGTTAATACTCCTCTTTCAATTCCATGGTGCCTGGGCCATAACTGGGCGTTTCGTCCAGGAGCATCATTAAAAAAGGTGATCCCAGCCCATGGGCTACGTCAGAACTCAGAGGGCAGGAGACAAATATTGGCACATTCTCTAGCTTCCACATTTCCCAAAGAGTTTCTGGGAAAAGAACTCTGAATATCTCCGTATTAAAAAGACTTTAGCTGGGTGTGGTGACGCACGCCTATAATTCCAGTACTTGGAAGACTGAGACAGAAGAATCACAGGTTGGAGGCCAGCCTCAGCAACTTAGCAAGGCTCTCAGCAATTTAGTGAGACCCTGTTTCCAAATAAATAATAAAACATAGCCGGGCGTGGTGGTGCACGCTTATAATCCCAGTACTTGGGAGGCTGAGACAGGAGGATCCGGGTTCGCGGCCAGCCTCAGCTACTTAGTGAGGCCCTCCGCAACTTAGAGAGACCCTGTTTCAAAATAAAGAATAAAAAATAGGGTTGGGGGTGTAGCTTGGAGGTAGAATGCCCCTGGGTTCAATCCCCGATACTGCAAATAATAATAATAATAATAATAATAATAATAATAAAAACAGGGCTAGGGGTATAGCTTGGAGGTAGAATGCTCCTGGGTTCGATCCCCAGCACCCCCACACGCACACATACGTATGTCCAAGAAAGACGTACGTAAATGAAGGAAACTGAGTCACACTGAAGGGAAGTGGCTTCCCCAAGGCTATTGTTAGTGACAGAGGCAGGATCAGGGACATTTGACTGTAAGACTTTCTACACAACAGGATGACTAAGTCATTTGGATGCAGCAAGCTGACAGCAAATATTGCCTCACTGACTAGCCCAGGTTTCACTGGTCTATGGCTACGGATCAGGTCACTTTATCAAAATCTCTGACACTTTGCCAGCTCTGTGCCTCTTTCTCCTCATTCGGGAATTTCTTCCCCTTCCAAAGTCTTTCATATGCATGGTCTTCTGCTGTTCAGGAACTGTCTGTACCCCCATGCTCTAATGAGAGGTACAGACTCTCCATCAGCCCAGGTGCCGTGCCCTCTAGACAGTATGGGTCTTGCCTGATGTACCAGGGAGATCTGCACATTTCTGCTCACTAGTCTCTGAGCCAGCATGAGCACTGTGGTTTGGAGATAAGGGCGGGGGTGGGAAAGGAGGACTGAGGGCATGTGTCATTCACTGAGTGCTACCTTTGGCCACCTTGGTCCTGAATCAGAAGCAGTATTTCATGCACACAACTCCTTTGTTGCTTTCCCTGGCCCATCCCAGCAGGGCCTCACAACCAGGCTCTGAGCTGTAAGACTGAAGTGAGGGGAAGGTTGGGAGCAATTATCCAGATAATCTCAGCCTTCCTTTCCTTTCGGGGGTGTTTGGGCCGTGAGGGCTCCGCCATCATGAAGGAATGAATGCCAGAAGGAGTCTGGCCCCTTTTCACTCCTTCTGTTTCACTGCCATGAGAGGACACAGCATCCCTTCTCTCCAGAGGATGCAGTAACCAGGGGCCATCTTGGGAGCCGAGAGCAGCTATCGCCAGACAACTTAAACCTGTGATGCCTTGATCTTGGATTTCTCAGCCTCCAAAACTGTAAAAAAAATAAATTTCTGCTGTTTATAAATGACCAGGTCTCAAGTATTTTGTAATAGCAGCACAAACAAAGGCAGGTTTGTTAATAAGTAGGCTATTCACTATGGAGTACTGGGGCTCATTTGATCTGAGGACATTCTCAGAAACTATGAGGAACTTGCCTTAGAATCAGAGCCAGGGCTAGGATGGAGTGAGTAAGGCTCCTAGGGACCAAAATTTAAGGGGACACTTGTTCTCATGATCAGCCAAATTCAGGTCATGAAAAAGTGGTTAGCCCTGTTCAGAATCATCCTATGAGAGGATGGGAAGACTGAAGCACTTACCCACTGACTTCTGTCTTTCATTGGTTGAGAATCGCTCCCTGCCCCAGGAGTGCTAATGCCCCTGGACTTCTGGGGTGAGCCTACTTAAGGCCCTGCCAACTCTTCATGGTGCCAAGAAAGCCATTAGGCAAAGAAAACCAGACATGGAAGTGTTAGAGGTGGGAAGCTGTCCACTCTGTAAAAATGTTGTCTATAACAGCTGCCAGAGGGCATGGGTGGGCAGAGATGATAGAAGCAGGGCATCAACTGTAGGCACTACTACCCTACAAGTCCCAACAGTATCTTGAATACACATCAAAACTATGAAACCCACGTGCAGACCCCAGTCTTACTTGATACTTGAGCCTCCTGTAACTCAGTCTCTCAATACTCAAAGTAGGTTCAAGCCAAAAGCATATTGCCCTGGGAGGTGCAGGGTAAAACATGATAAAGCTAAAATTTAAGAATATGAAAATTAATAAGCCTTGAAAATCAGTGAGTCTTGGGTCTTGATAGTTTTCCTAGAAGAAAGAGACCCCAAGCCAATGTCACTCATGGCAGAAGTCCTGTGTCTCACAGTAATGGGATTGCATTAGGATCCTCATCAGGCACTGTCAGAAACAGCCCACAGGAAGTGCGGCCTTGTCACAAATGTTGTGGTGGATCTAGAGGGGCAGTAACTGGAGCCATGGGGAGTCACGCTCCCTAGCAGACATCTGAAGAGCACATTTCATGAGAGCTACGACTGTCAATTTAATGAGGTTTAGAGGGAATGGCGGTACATGCATATGTCTAATCCAGCATGTTTAACAAGAACTCTAATTTATTTTCAACAAGTCTAACCTGACCTCCAATCCCATTGCTACACTAAAATTCTCCTTGGCCTGAATAGTGATGAGCCTCTAGGTTACCAAATGCAAATATTACTGTTAATAAATAAAATTACTTTTTATTAATGGCCCCTCAGAGCAAAATGCAAAGGGGAGAAAGGACAAAATAAGAAAAGACATAAAAGATTGGGGGAGAGTGGTATGAAGGAAGCTGGGGAGAAAAGGCTTATATAGGGAGGAGAGAGAAGGAAATAAAGGAAGAAAACTTTTTCAGAGAAAGAAGAGAGGAGTAAAAAAGAATTTTCATCAAGTTTTACTAGGTGGTGTGCAATTATACCTCCAACTCTTCACAAAATGTTCAATAAAATTCTGGTTTTTTTATATTAGTCAGCTTTTCATCACTGTGACCAAAATACTTGACGAGAACAACTTCAAGAAGGAAAGGTTGATTTGGGTCACGGTTTCAGAGGTTTAGTCCATAATCAGCAGGTTCCAGACAGAAACATCATGGCGACAGGGTGTGGCTGAGGAAAGCTGCCCGGTTCTTGACAGCCAGAAAGCAGAGAGCTAGAGAAAGGAACCAGGGACAGATAGAGTCCCCAAGGCCATAATTTCAGTGACCTGCCTTCTCCAGCCACACCCTACTTGCCCACAGTTAACATCCAGTAGATCCATTCAGGTTATTAGTCCACCAATGGATTAACCCACTGAGGACGTTAGAGCCCTCATTCAATGATCGCACCTCGGAACACTGGCACATTGCCTACCAGGTGGGCTTTTCAGGGAACAGTTTAGATCCAACCCATAAGAGTTCATTGGTGATGTTAAAGTTGATTTTGATCATTATTTGAGACACCTATTGTCTTGAGATGAACCCTATACAGGCTATGGGAGAGAACAGAAAGTGCCAAGGGCCCAGTTGTCTCAGTTACCCAAGAGCCTCTTCAAATCTCTACAGCCTATATTCTTGTTCACCATTTTTTTCTTGAAACAGTCTTTGCTTGGCTTCTAGGATGCCACCCTTCCTGGTTTTCTGGAGAGTTTCCTAACTAATTTTACAGTGCAGTTTGTGAGTTCATCCTGCCCATTCTTTACTGGTGAACCTCATGTTTCTTCTTGGCTTTCATTTTACTCTGTTCACCCAAATCTTTGATTGCCGTCTGCAAGTTCAACATATGGATGACACTTATATCCTTTTCCAAATCCCAGGCTTCCTATATGAGTCCTCAACACTTATGTTCAAGGACATGTCGGACAATTCTGCTTGACTGTCCTGCAAACACTCCAAACTCAAAATAGGATCCGTCAGAATTCCACCATCCGTCACCACAATTGTTTCTTTGCTTGTGCTCCATACGACGGTGAATGATGCTACCTGGTCACTCAAGGTGGAAATTGGTTCTTGTCACTGACTCCTTTCTCTCCCTCCTGCCATCCATTCATCACCAAGACCAATCAATCCTAACTCTTCAGATCTCCTGACTTTGTCACTTTCTTTCCACAACTACCTTAACCCACATCATCATCTGTCATTTGGATTACTCTAAGAGCTTTTGAACTGGCCATTTATTGCCAGGCTTAACCCCATACCTCCTCCATACTAAGTTCTTTTTCTTTTCTTTTGGTACTGGGGATTGAACCCAGGGGCATTCTACCTCTGAGCTATACCCCAACCTCTTTTTGTTTTTTTATTTTGAAACAGTGTCTTGCTAGGTTGCTGAGAGCCTTGCTATATTGCTTCGAACCTGTGATCCTCTTGCCTCAGCCTCCCAACTACTGGGATTATAGGCATGAGCCACCATGCCCGGCCTCGTACCAAAAAAATTTTTTTGATACTAGAAGTTAAACTCAGAGGCATTCTACCTCCGAGCTTCATTCCCAGCCCTTTTTATTTTTTTGTTTTGAAACAGGGTCTCATTAGGTTGCTGAGAGTCTTGCAACATTCCTGAGGCTGTCCTTGAACCTGTGATCCTCTTGTCTCAGCCTCCCAACTACTGGGATTACAGGTGTGCGCCACCACACCAGGATCATACTAAGTTCTTTACACTACACCCATAGTATTTTTTATAAAATGCAAATCCTATCTATCACTTCCTGCTTAAAATACTTCAATGACTCCCCCATGGCCTACAGGATAAAGTCCAGACCTCTGTGATGGTCTACAAGGCCTTTCATAGCTCCCTCTTCAGCCTCATTCCTTTTACACTTTCTTATACTCTAAACTTGGGTCTACCGAATTAACTCTATTTCTGTAAATTGGCCCTTCTTACTTCCTTCTATATGTACAACTCTTTTCAACTCTCTGCCCCCCATTCTCCTGGCTAACCCTAAGTTACCTCACAGGAATTAGGTTATATATGATTTCTTTTAGGAAATCTTTCCTGACACCAACCATTGAGTTTGGTGTCAATCCTAGGTTCTACCCAAGTCCCATTGTTTACCCTTGCCCCTTAGCACTTTTTGCATTGCATGGTAATTGTCTATTTTATAACGTGTCTGCATATGGATGCTTGTTCAATGAAGAGTTGGAATCTAGTTCCCCTCCCCCTGGAATATAAGTGGGGAGTCACACCTCCAGGAATAGAATGAATGCCCCAGAATTGGAGCTGTGTGGCTTTTTAAACAAGGTCAGAGATGGCCATGAGACTTCAGCCATGAGTATCCTGAGATACTCATTCTTGGAAGTCAGTCACCATACAGTAGTGAAATGGAAAGACTACAGACAAGCCACATTTACGTACTGTGGCCCCAGCCCTAACCAACATCTCAGCTAATCACCAACATCAAGCTCTAGACAGGTTATTGAGCAAGGCTCCGGTGATGCCAGCCCGGCCTTTGAACTTCCCCAGAAGTCATGGGGCAGAGAGATGAGTTGGTGCTCTGAGCTCTATCCAAAGTAGAGATTTATGGGAAAAAATAGATTATCGCTTATTTTAAGCAGTAGGCTCGGGTGGTGTTTTACGCAGCAATACATACTAAAAGCAGTTGTCTATTTTCCCAGTATAATCTCCTCCTCCTCCTCCTCCCCCTCCTCCTCCTTCTCCTCCTCCTCCTCCTCCTCCTCCCCTTCCTCCTCTTCCTCTTGTCCTCCTCTCCCTCCTTCTCCATCTTCTATGGGATCTCACCCTGTTGTTCGGGCTGGCCTTGAACTCACGATCCTCCTGTCTCAGTCTCCACAGTAACTGGGATTACAGGAGCGTGCCACTGTGCCTAGTCCCAGGATACTCTTGATGGTAAGGACAACAGTTGGTTAATAATGCATCTCCAGCACCTGGAATACAATAGATTCTCTCTATGTGGAAGGTGAATGAAAGGTTACAATATGGTTCCAGCTTTTGAAAAGCAAGTTCAGAGGAAGAATGAGCTTCACTGAGAAGATGGAGACCATATTGAGGTTGGGGGAAGGAATCTAAAGGAAGCAGAGACCCTTGACATAGGTGCCATATCTAGCAGTGGGCTTTGCCTCCTGCATCATTTGATGTTCATGAAAGAAGAAACAATACGTGCAGTCTTCTCTTGACTCAAGATTTGTCTCAGTGTCCTCAGCTACAGAACTCAGTTGCCCAGAATAACAAAAATCACATGTTCTTTTAAACTCCTGGCCTCTGAATGTACAGATTTGAATCTAAGGAACAATTTATCATGTTTTCATTTTACAATTTACTCTAGATAAAGGGGACATCCCCAAAAGACTATAAAACTTAATAGCTAATCAAAAGCAGGATCCTTCCCCACTCCCAGAGCTTTCCAGGCCTTTCTTTGCTTTGTTAACTTACAGCGATTGCCTGTCAACTCTCTTCCAAGAGCATCACCTATCATCTTCTGTGGTCCATAAAATTTTGACTTTCATCCTTCACTCAAGGCTACATCCCTTGAGTATGTCAGTGGTTATTTCTATATGTGTACTGGTAGCAGTGAGTTATAAATTACAAGTTAACACCTTTGGTAACATTAGAAAAAGCCCCCTCTCCCTGTGCTATCTAGCCTCGTTGTTTTGATCTCACACCTAAGAGCACCTTCTCTGGGGAAACCACAGTGTCTGGTATTCCATCTGGCTAAGCACACATGCCAGATAGTCATGAATCAGTGGGCTATTGAGTGCTTCTGGGGGTGTCTGCTACCTGCCCACACCTAGAAATGGCCAGAGAAGGAATCCTAGAACTCAAGATTTGTCCCAAAGTCTAAACAGCAAGAACAAGAAATGTTGCTAATTGGAATCCACAAGGGTAGCTGTTCAGCAAGTCTGTGCACTACAGCAAAGGGAGTTACATATCCCTCCTCTGGGAAATATCTTTGGCAGAATTCTATCATTATTTATGACTTGGATTCCAGGATTCACTAAGGAGGGATGGGGGATGGGTGTTTGCAGATGGAAAAAAAATAAGACTGCTTCAGAGCCAAAGGCTCAGCTCTTTAGGACCAATCAATAAATAATTTGCTACAGCTAGTGCTAATGCTTATTTGGTGACAACCTAGGAGAAGCTCCCACTTACAGAAAGAAAAAATGTATATAGATAGTCATGGGCCACATAATGACTTTCAGTCAACAAGAGGCAGCCTGTGTGACTGTGGTCCCATCAGATTATGATGGAGCTAAAAGTTCCTGTGGCCTCGTGACATCATAGCCAGCATAATGAGACAATGCAAGGCTTCGATCACATGCTCGCAGCAATGCCGTCATAAACAGACCTCCTGCGCTGCCAGTCATACAAAAACATAGCACATATAACCATGTACAGTATATAATACTTAATAAAAGTCAGGTGTGGTGGCACACGCTTGTAATCCCAGTACTTGGGAGGCTAAGACAGGAGAATCGCAAGTTTGTGGCCAGCCTCAGCAACTTAGTGAGGCCCTCCGCAACTTAGTGAGATCCTGTTTTAAAATAAAATAATAAAATAGGGGTGGAGATAGAATCCCCCTGGGTTCAATTCCCAGTACCACACACAAATACTTAATAAAGATAACAAATGACTATGTTACTGGCTTATGTATTTACTATGCCATACTTTATATCACTGTTTTAGAGTTACTCTTACTTATAAAAACGTTTATTATAAAATCATATGCCATGTTACAAAAGCCATATTTATACTGCCGGCAGCAGCCTTACACATCCCATATTTACCACATCTCTAGATTGCTTCTAGAGGCCACAGTCCCTGGTTGACCAATACCATCTAGTTTGTGTAAGTACACTCAATGATGTCTACAGAACAACTAAATTGCCTGACGATGCATTCCTCAGAACCTAGACCCATGGGTAAGATGCATGACTGTATATGTATATGTATATGTATTATTTATTTATCTTTAGCTTATTAGGTTAATAAGATTATTTGGTCCTCCACAATAAATTAGAAGATATGTTTCAGGTCAGTTTGTATGCTATTTTAGTTCCTTCTTCACATACTCAGCAAACATTTAGAAAGCCTGTACACATCAGGCACTGTGTTAGACATGTGAGAATCAAAACTGAGTAGTGCAAAGTTCTTGCCCTTGGGAGGTCTGAAAAAGTTAAAGACCTGAGAGCAGATCTCGGAATGATTTTAGAAGAAAATCACTTGGTATTTTCGTAAGTCACCGAATGAATAATTCCCTAGTCTTTAACAGATGTGTTACAGGTACACAACAAAGCCATTTCCTTAATCACATGGGACAAACCACAAATCTTTTGGTGACGATTCTCTGTCATGCAGTGTGGGTGGGGAGTGTGTCAAATGGTAAGCAATAGCTTTGCCTTCTTCAAGAGAATTCTCATAAGAAGAAGGAACAATTAAAATAGAAGTGGGGCCGCTGTGCTGGAAGTGTGAGCCTAGGAGCCTGCACTGATTTGATCTGCCTTCTGATTTATCTCCGCTGCCCCCTTAGGCAATCCCTAAGAGAGCTTTGCAGATGTCCTGGGGTTGCACAATGCACTGCTTGAAAACTATGTGCTGAGCAGTGTCCAAAGTTGCCTCCAGCTCTGAAGACTGTGAAAGTGACACTTAGTCACTTTGCTGATAATTGAGTAACTCTGCAGTCGCTACTTTGCTCCACAGACTCTCAGCAGCGACGTGTAGCCATTATGCCCGTTTGCCCCACTAGACTGTGAGCGCCTTTCGTGTACAGCCTGGGCTTATCTGACCTTGTACCTCCAATTCTGGCCGCAAGGACTGACCCAGAGAAAGTGACCCAAAGAAGAGTGGATCTGGAATGAATGAAAAAATGTGCCAAAGAACAAATAGATTCCCCTGGGAGAAGCTGCTCAGAGAATGGTGGGGGCAGGAATGTACATGCTGACAATGTCCTCTCTAGCTAGTTACCTGGACACACAAATAAATGCACATGTGTGCAAGTATGCACATGCATGCACACACATGACACGTACACACACACACACACACACACACACACACACCTTACCCTTATTCTGGGCAAGAGCAGCATCCGTAGTGTAGAATGCCCTGCCCACCTCTCTCTGTCCTTGATATTTTGTGTTTGGGGGCTCCTTGCTACAGCACTTACGTATTATTTGATCCCCTAGGAAGCTGACCTCTATCTAGTCCACCCTCCTTTCTAGTTCCAGCCTTTTCTCCTTCCTGTTTATATTCAAAGTAGACACTTGGTCCACGTTGGCGCTTCCCCTCATTCACGCGACAGGGTCTTTAGATGCTCACCACCTTGGTCCAGCTCTTCTGGATCTGCTCCAGTATGTAAATGTCTTTTCTAAAATCACACCTATGGTTCTATAAACACTACTAGTGAGGTGTGACCATTAGAAAGGACAGTGGGATGGGCATTTCCATCCAATAAGCATACTATTCCTCTATTATTTAGCAACTGTTTTATACAGTTGACTCACAGTACACATGAAATTGATTCAAATATCTTCATCATCTTGTCATGAACTAAGAAGTCAGTTCTCCCCCATCCTATAGTAGTGCACATTAAAAATACAGGCTTAAGATTCACATGTGTCTTCACTAAAAATCATTTGTTTGGTTGGAGTTCCAGCCTACTACATTTTTCCCTCCTAAAAAAATCTTGATTTTGATGTAAGTTGTATTCAACATCGCTCAAAATGTTGTGTAAAGATGTGTATAAATTTTATTCAAGTTATAGATGAAACTGTAGTTAAATAACCACTTTTTTTAACTAGCAACAAATTTTTCTCCACTTTGTCCTCAAGGAAAGATTTTAACCTGACTGAAATCAAGATATACTGATTTTAAGAAATGTTCCTTTTCTGTCGGCATCAACCCTATCATAAAAGGAAACAAGGTTAGTTCAGCATGGCTTGCTTTTAGTAAACCCAGTTTTCTTTGCATGTGCTTCCAACCATCTGCTCATCCTCAGATGCCAAGGATTGAACATCAGACTCACCAGTTTCGTAAATGTACTTTTACTATCTTGCAGGTTAGATTTATCGCATACAGAACTGAATGTCTTTTTATTTTTATTAATAAACCATACATAGCGTATTTAGGCAAGACTCTGAATACAATGCATCCATAAATTGAAGTATTTCTGGTTTTCCAGGGCGACTGGAGAAGTGAGAGAGCGTGGGGCTCTCACCCATCCATGGCCCCCGGGGTCACTGTCCGCTGTGTCGATGTGGTGTTCCCCTCAGTGCCCTTGGCTGCTTCTCTGTACAAGGCAGAACCCACCCAACAGGCATACCCAGGGGCTTGACTCAAATGAATTCAGAATTGGTAGGAAAAGCAAGAGGACTGCAGCGGTTTGAATGTGAAATACGAATGGCCAATAAATGTATGGAAAACATTTTATTGGCACATAATGAGGTTCAAGGTGATACAAACACACATGCA
>PVJS01018811.1:0-34434 GCA_004027185.1 Glis glis | reverse complement strand
AAAAAAAAAAAAAAAAAAAAAAAAAAGAAGCCTCGTGCTTGTCTCAAACCAGCCCTTCAGGGTGGCACCAGCACTCAGGCCCTGTCCTGACCCCCGGAAGGAGGCAGGTCCTCTGTTAAGCACTTTGACCCTTTGTGTCACATGGGCTCCTGACCACCACACTGTGAGATGGGGATTGTCAGTCCTTTTCACGGGTGCAGAAACTGAAGGTCACAAAAGGTAAGCAACTTGCTCAGCCACCAAACTGGAGTCTCGTCCGTGACGGGCAGAGGTGCCAGGGCGCTGCGCCGGAGGGCAGCGTGATGCAGAGCTAAGCGCCGGTTCCAGGAGTCAGGCTGCCTGGGCTTGATCCTGCCTCTGCAGCTGCCAGGGTGGGATCTGCGTGAGGGTCAGCCTTGCTGGGCCTCATCCGTACACTGCAGCCAGCGGCCAGTCATGGCACCTGCCTCCCTGGATCGGACCGTTATGAAGATGCAAGGAGATTGCTTGGGTGAGCAGTAGGCTCACGAACAGGTGAACCTCCTTAGGGAAGTCCTAAGACTTGTGCTAGAGACCCCCCACCAGGAGTGGGTCCCAGGGGAGGCTCAGAGGCCCTCCCCCTGCACTTGGGACTCTTCAGGTCTCCCTTCCTCCAATTCAAATCCAGTGGCTTGTGCACCCACAAAATAATTTTTTTTTGGCAGTACCGGGGATTGAACCCAGGGGTGTTCTACCTCCGCGCTACACCCCCGGCCCTATTTTTTTATACTTTATTTTTGAAACCGGGTCTCACGAAGTTGCGGAGGGCCTCACTAAGGAGAGAGAGAGAGAGAGAGACAGGGAGAGAGAGAGAGAGCTGAGGCTGGCCGTGAACCCGGATCCTCCGGACTCCACCTCCCAAAGTACTGGGATTACAAGCGTGCGCCACCACGCCCGGCTCCACAAAATAATTTTAAAAATCTATGTGTTCTGTAGCACATTTTAAAGTCAATATCTCAACATTTCTATGGCAAGTTCAATTAGCTGCAAAGAATATATTTTCCAGAATAATGTAAATGTTGGTATCTTAAAATAAAACCATTACATCATTCTTTAAGTGTATGCAGTGGAACCTAATTACCATAGTGATTTGATACCCACCATCATCCATTTAAGACACATGAACAAGCTCTTCTTTCTCTTGCAGAAACCCGGCATTGTCTTTTTCTCCTTTTTTTTGTGGTACCGGGGATTGAACCCAGGGGCGTTCTACCTCCGCGCTACACCCCCGGCCCTATTTTTTATACTTTATTTTGAAACTGGGTCTCACGAAGTTGCGGAGGGCCTCACTAAGTAGAGAGAGAGAAAGAGACAGGGAGAGAGAGAGAGCTGAGGCTGGCCGTGAACCCGGATCCTCAGGTCTCCGCCTCCCAAAGTACTGGGATTACAAGCGTCCGCCACCACGCCTGGCTTCTTTTTCTCCTTGAATTTGTGTTTCTTTTAGTACTGGGGATTGAACCCAGAGGCATTCTACCTCCAAGTTAAACCCTCAGCCCGATTTTATTTCTTATTTGGAAACAGGGTCTCATTAAGTTGCGGAGGGCCTTGCTAAGTTGCTGAAGCTGACTTCGAACCTGCGATCCTCCTGTCTCAGCCTCCCAAGTACTGGGATTACAAGCGTAAGCCACCATGCCCAACTTGAATTTGTGTTTCTATTCCATTTCTCCTCAAGCAGTTCCTCCTAGTTGATACTTTCATATTTTCAAGTCTTTTATTTATCACCCTATTATAGTTTGCTCCCAAAATACACCTATACATTAAAACGAAAAATTTCCCAAGACCACATGGCTCTGAATATGTAAAACATATTCTGGATTTCCTACTGTCATGGTTAGCAGGGCACAATAATAAGATAAGCCAATGCATTATAAATTTTAAATAAACACCAATAGCAAAGCAACATTTTGGTGGAACTGTATCTCTGAATGAGATAGGTAGAACATTTTTTGTTTTAGTTTATTTATCTCCATGAATATTGTTTTGCAAGAGTAGAAGAGAGTTTAGCACCAATTCTGTTTATGTTTTTGGTTTTGTTTATTTGGTCCTGGGGATTAAACCCAGAGGCATTCTATGCAGCCAGCCAGCCTGCCTGCCTGCCTGCCTTCGTTCCTTCCGGTACTGAGGATGGAACCCAGGGGAGTTCTACCTCTGGGCTACACCCCTAACCCTATTTTATTTTATTTTTTATTTGAAACAGTGTCACAAAAATAGGGCTGGGGGTGTAGCTCAGAGGTAGAAAGCCCCTGGGTTCAATTCCCAGTACCACAACAACAACAACAACAACAACAACAACAACAAAAACAGTGTCTCACTAAGTTGCTGAAAGCCTCGCTGCAATCCTCCTGTCTCAGCCTCCCAAGTATTGGAATTACAAGCATGTGCCACCATGCCCAACTTTGGTTTTATTTTAAACAATGTTCACATAAATCACTAAAGCAGGCTAAAAAGATTTTTAATTATTATAACAATACTAGCCAAGTCTTTAACCTCTTTCCATGTTATTTGCCTTAAATTACCTACATACCTACTGTCAAACATTATTTTAAATGACCCCTGAGCTGGTAGTTAGGTCATCAGTTCAGTGGAAAGCGAAGAACTAGACAGCACCTGACGCTGTAACTGGCCACTTAACTTTCTCAACACCTGAATGGACATTTCCAGTGGTCCCTCTGTTGTCACCCCAGAGGTCTGGGCACCCTGGGCCAAGCCCCCAAAGGGAGCCTGAACTTCAGGCCTTTCATCTGCAGAGGGGCGAGCGATGGCGACATGCCTGTTCTCAGGCAGTACTTAGAATCTGCAAACTGAGTCCCTTCAAGCCCTCCTGCCCTCCTCAGCCTCGACATCTCTGTGCACCCCAGGGGGTGTGTGCGCCACAGTTTGAACACCGCTGCTTTCACAGGTCACTGTCCCCACAGAAGGAAACTGGATTGAGTCAAGCCAGGCCCTTCTTGTACCTTCTATCGCCCATAGATGGGCTGGGGACAGTGTGTGTCGGCCTCGGGCTGCACCTGGCTGGCGTCTGGGCCAGCTGTGGCCCAGGCCCTGTCTTCAGCAGTCAGTTCCCTGTCCAGAGGAAGGATGGAACTGAGGACAGGAGATGGAGAAAAGCCGGGTGTGGTGGCGCACACTTGTAATCCCAGTACTTGGGAGCTGAGACTGGAGGATCCGGGTTCGCGGCCAGCCTCAGCTACTTAGTGAAGTCCTCTGCAACTTAGTGAGACCCTGTTTCAAAATAAAGAACAAAAAAAAATAGGGCTGGGAGCCAGGCGTGGTGGTGCACACTTGTAATCCCAGTACTTGGGAGGCTGAGACCGGAGGATCTGGGTTCGCGGCCAGCCTCAGCTACTTAGTGAGGCCCTCCGCAACTTTGTGAGACCTGGTTTCAAAATAAAGTGTAAAAAAAAAATAGGGCTGGGGGTGTAGCTCAGAGGTAGAATGCCCCTGGGTTCAATCCCCAGTACCGCAAAAAAAAAAAAAAAGGAGATGGAGAAAGCAGTGGGGTAGAACCAAGTATCCCTTGGGCAGAGAACCCCTGGCCCCAGGACCTCCTCAAACACAGAGGACGGGGACTGAGTCAGGCTGACCTGGGCCTTCCATTCAACCGTGTGAATTTGGGCAGCCTATTTAACCTCCTTGAACCTCAAAAAGTTGTTTGACATCTTTTTTAAAAGTCTGAGCGGGCCAGGCGTGGTGGTGCACGCTTGTAATCTCAGTATTTGGGAGGCTGAGACTGGAGGATCCGGGTTCGCAGTCAGCCTCAGCTACTTAGTGAGGCCCTCCGCAACTTAGTGAGATCCGGTTTCAAAATAAAGAATACAAAAAAAAAAAATAGGACTGGGGTGTAGCTTGGAGGTAGAATTTCCCTGGGTTCAATCCCAGTACCACAAAAAAAAAAAAAAAGTCTGAATGGACGTGGTGGCACAAGACTGTAATACCAGTACTTGGGAGGCTGAGACAGGAGAATCACAGGTTCGAGGCCAGCCTCAGCAACTTAGTGAGACCTTGTTTCAAACTAAGAAATAAAATAGGGCTAGGAGTATAACTCAGAGGTAGAATACCCCTGGGTTCAATCCCTAGTACCCAAAAAAAAACCCCAAAAAAAGTCTGATGCTAGGATGAATCCTTGACACACAGCATCTTAGTTAACCATCCTAACAAACCTGTGAGGTTTAAGCCTTCATAGCTGTTCCCATTTTACAGGTGAGAATGCCAAACCTTGGAGTTTGAGGAACCTGCCCAAACATCTAGGGATTGAGAGCAAGGTACAAACCTGAGCTTCCCTGACTCGCGCTCTCTGCTGAGTGTACATAACCTAGTCCCTGCACCTCTAGGTGGCAGGGGGCAGCTGCAGCTATCAAGATTTACTGGGAAAAGAGACATCAGGCTTCCTGACCCTCCTGGGGTCTGGCAGGCCGCCTCCAGAACAAACCCCCTGTCCCATACTCCCCCCATCCTGTGGGTACGTTTTCCTGGGAACATCCGAGACACGAAAAGCAATTCCTGACACTAAGCCCTGATTATAGCCTCCCTCTTCCAGAAAGTTCTCCCAGAGAACCCCTTGCTCCTCTCTGTCACACAAAGAGCCTGTCCCCCCAGGTACCGTTTGCTGCTATTTCACACACCAGCCTTTCTGGGTAAGGTGCCTCTTATTTTTTTTTTTTTCTTTTTGGTACTAGGGATTGAACCCAGTAACATTCTACCTCTGAGCTACAACCCCAGCCCTATTTTATATTTTATTTGGAAACAGGGTCTCATTAGGTTGCTGAGAGTCTATGTTGCTCAGGCTGTCCTCAAACCTGTAATCCTCCTGTCTCAGCCTCCCAAGTACTGGGATTTCAGGCGTGCACCACCATGCTGGCCCCTCTCTTCTTTTGCTGCGAGGCCCACTGCTGCCATCTTCATGATCCCTCCTGCAGGTGTGGCCCTGGTACCTGCTCAGGAAGGCCTGCATAGCCCCTGGGTGCCCTGACAGTGACGTTCCGTCTCCCAGGAGGCCAGCAGCCTCCAGAAACCAAGTCTATTTCAGGATGTCACTTAAATACAGAGAAGGGAGGGTGGGGAGTGGAGAGGGATATGGCACATTTTCCAGAGAAATGATGCTGCCTGAATTGCTGTGACTATTTATAACCCCTGGGAAATGTGGACGCTGCTATTTCCTGATTAGATTAGTGCTTGGGGTGGAAACGCCAGCCCCTGGGCATCCATGGAGGGGACACCTGAGTGTTCACCCCTAGTCCCAGCAGACAAGTGCCATCCATGGGCCCCGGGGAGCAAGTACCTGGGGGGCATCGGAGCACCTGAAGGAGGGAGACAAGTGGGGCTTGCGAAGGGCGGGGATGGGGAAACCTCCAAGCTCTTTATTCACACCATAGGTAAGATCCATGCAGGGCTCCCCCAGGATGGGGCCCGGGCAGGAGACAGAAACGGGCCACAAAACACCTCACATTACTAAGAGCAGCTAAACTGTTTTCTTTTTGTCTTTGCATTTAGCCATGGTCAAATCATGACCACACCAATGAGAAACAGCTGACCTTTAGGGCTGGAGTCCCCAACAGCAAAATCTTGGGCCTCCACTGGCAGGCTGCTGGTGGCTGGGGGTGGCTGTCTCCCCTTTCTAGACCAAACTGGCCTCAGATTTAAGACAGGAAGCACCAAAGTGGCCTTGCAGGGGTGGGGGGCAAGAGGATCTGAGACTCCGAGGGCAGGTAAGGGCACTCTGTGCATGCCTGAGTGGCCTCCAGAGCTGAGTTTGGGGAATATCCTGGGGGTGGGGTGGGGGGCTCCCCTCTGAGGCCAAGTCCTTCCTCCCAGCCCCATTCGGCCCCAGGCAGGTGACCCCGTTACTTCTCCTTCCCTCAGCTTTAAGGGCTGCTCATGGTCACCTCTCAGTGCTCGACATTTAGGAGGCACCTGGGAGTCTGGACCATTCTTGTCTCTGGGGGTCTCCATTCCTGTCCCCTGGTGGATGGCAGAGCCATGTTCAAACCTGAGCCCTTCTGGCTGCTGGGCTGCACTCCCCACCGGGCCACCCTCCCTCAACCATGCGGCCCGCATGGTCTTCAGGGGCTGATTCTGCTGCCTCCCCTCCCCACAGCCCCCACATGGGGCTCTGATCTACAAGAAAGGACCTGAGGGGGGCGGAGCACCTATGAGCAGCTGTGGACCAACAGTCAGAACCAGCAGCTTCCGGGCCCTGTGGAGGGGAGGCAAAGCACGAAGGGGCCTTTAGCAAGTGTCGCCCTGGGGTGGTGCAGGGGCCAAAGGATAATGAGGACTCATGATACCTCTTGAATATTCAGCAGGGCCCTACCTCTGAAGGCTGGACCCTTTCTCTCTCTCTCTTTTTTTTTTTTTTTGCGGTACTGGGGATTGAACCCAGGGGCATTCTACCTCCAAGCTACACCCCCAGCCCTATTTTTTTATTCTTTATTTTGAAACAGGGTCTTACTAAGTTGCGGAGGCCTCACTAAGTAGCTGAGGCTGGCTGCAAACCCGGATCCTCCGGTCTCAGCCTCCCAAGTACTGGGATTATAAGCGTGCGCCACCACGCCTGGCTGGACCCCTTCTCTTAAAGCCCCCTCTGTCATTGCCACAGCACAGGAGACCGGAGGCCCCAAGGTGCTCGGTCTCTTAGCATAACTCCTAACCTCCTGCCCCCCACGCTGGGTCTGCTCCCCCCGCCTTTCTGTGGCTCCACTCCACCCTTGGCACTCTGAGCCCAAGGCCTGCCATCCTGGCCGTCCTAGAAAGGGGCAGGCTTCCCTCAAAGCCTAGAGTCTGTCCATCTGTCTGTCTATCCCTCCCTCCCTCTTCCTTCCTGTACATGGGTTTGAACCTAGGGGTTTTCTACCTCTGATCTCTACCCTTAACCCTATTTTCTTTTTTATTCTTTTATTCCCCGGTGTGGCACTGGGGATTGAAACCAGGGGCTTTCTACCTCTGAGCTATACCCCCAGCCCTTTTTCTAATTTTTTTTTTTGAAACAGGGTCTTGCTAGGTTGCTGAGAAACTGTGATCCTCCTGTTTTATCCCCCTCAAGTACTGGGATTACAGGTAGGTGCCCCCAAGTTGGTTTTAAAGGTTAATAAAAATGAAGTGGTTTTTTTTTTATTTTGGGGTACCGGGGATTCAACCCAGGGGCGTTCTACCTCCGTGCTACACCTCTGGCCCTATTTTTTTATACTTTATTTTGAAACTGGGTGTCACGAAGTTGCGGAGGGCCTCACTAAGTAGAGAGAGAGAGACAGGGAAAGAGAGAGAGAGAGAGAGAGAGAGAGAGCTGAGGCTGGCCGCGAACCCGAATCCTCCGGTCTCCACCTCCCAAAGTACTGGGATTACAAGCGTGCGCCACCACGCCCAGCATGAAGTGCTTTTTAACAAGGGCAGTAAATTTAGTTCACTGAAGTTGTCACCCTAAGAGGCAGGACGGGAAGGTTAGAAAATGACTCAAGAAGGGCCTCAATAAAACAAACTGTCAACGGGGCACCGAACAGAAGGCAGAGCTGTCTGGACGTGTTTCTGGGCACCCCTGCCCCAGGCTAAGCGCTAGGCTATGGAGTCTGGGCCCCGTGTCTGATGTGGGTACACTTCCTGTGGCTCCCACGCCAGGGACCATGGTGACGGTGCTGGGCTGCCTTTCTCTTGCCCTCCCCCCAAGTGTGGTCACACGCTTAGGGCTGGGTCCCCTTGGGACACCAAGCCAGCCTGTCACTGGGACATACCACAGGCGTGAGAGGCGCAGTGGGGCGGGCACCAGGGAATGGGGAGCCGCTGTGAGCCTGCCTCCCCTCCTAGAGGAGGGCACTGGAGGATTCCGTCAACGTGGCTGCTCTCAGAGGCTCAGGGAGAGGCGGGGTGGAGCCGCGGGAGGGGCCGCCAGGGCCTCCATCCTGGCTTCCAGCTCAGCAACTGGGTCAGAAAAGACTGGGGTCAGGTTCGGTAAATTGTCACCTCATCTTCCCAGTGGCCTGGCAGCCCCACCATAAGGCCAAGCCAGCTCTGCCTCTCTAGTCCTCACCCTGCAGGGACAGTCACAGCAGGGCTGGCCAGGCTGCCCTGAAGCCAAAGTCTACCTACTCCCAGGCCAGCCACAGCCAGGCTTGGCTGGCTCTGTATTCCAAGGAACCAGAGAGGCTTTCCCTCCCCCTACTGAAAACTTTGAAATCCCCTTAGGCTCACATATGGAAGGGGTTTAGCAGCTCTGGGTGAGGCCTTTATTGAAGCCAGGTTAGCCTCTTAGCACCCACGGCAACCTGCCTTCCCTATTGCCCCCATCTGGAGGCTCAGCCTGCCCTGTGTAGGCCATACTGTTCGCCCCTGAGCTAGGCATGGCTGACCTTGAGGGGAAACAGACAAAACTCAAACCTGGGTTGCTTCTGGAAGCCCCTAGAAGGCCAGGCACATCTTCCCCAGAGCTCTGGGGCTTTCCTTAAGCTGGCCCATCAACCATGGCCTTCCCTGCCCCAGGCAGACTTGATACCAGGACCAAGCTGCAAATGAAAAGCAAAGAAGTTGGCTCTTCCCCAACACAGGGCCATGCTGGGGGCACCAGGCTAGCGAAGGCAGGGGCAGCAGGTCACTCCAGAGTGAAAGAAGTGGTCAGGTCTCTCTCTCTCTAGTGAGGCCCTCCGCGACTTCGTGAGACCTGGTTTCAAAATAAAGTATAAAAAATAGGGCCGGGGGTGTAGCTCGGAGGTAGAACGCCCCTGCGTTCAATCCCCGGTACTGCAAAAAAAAAAAAAAAGTAGTCAGGGCCAAAGGAGCGTAGAGGAAGGGCCTTGAAGACCACCATGGGTTCAGTGCCTCCCTCTGGACTGGCAGTGGTTCAGTAAGAATTATAAAGCCTTTCTCTGAAACTGACTTCATCCTCCCTGCCCAGGCCAGGAGCACACTCTGGGCACAGAGCCTGCTGGAGTGAAAATGGGGGCACCAGCAGTTGCACTGCCTACACAGCTGCTCTCCTGAACTCTTCCCAGCAGCAAAAGTAACTGGCAAGCTGGGTGTGGTGGTGCACACCTGCAATCCCAGTACTTGGGAGGCTGAGACAGGAGGATCGCAGGTTGGAGCCAGCCTCATCAACTTAGCGAGACCCTCAGCAACTTAGTAAGACCCAGTTTCAAAATAAAATAGGGAGCCAGGCGTGGTGGGGCATGCTTGTAATCCCAGTACTTGGGAGGCTGAGACAGGAGGGTCACAAGATCACAAGTTCACAGCCAACCTCATCAACCTTGTGAGGCCCTCTGTAACTTGGTGAGACCCTGTTTCAAAATAAAAAAATAAAATCGGGTTGGGGGTTGTAGCTCAGAGGTAGAATACCCCTGGGTTCAATGCCCAGTACCACAATAAGATAAAATAAAATAAAATGGGGCCGGGCGTGGTGGTGCACGCTTGTAATCCCAGTACTTTGGGAGGCGGAGACTGGAGGATCCGGGTTCGTGGCCAGCCTCAGCTCTCTCTCTCCCTGTCTCTCTCTCTCTCTCAGTGAGGCCCTCCGCAACTTCGTGAGACCCGGTTTCAAAATAAAGTATAAAAAATAGGGCCGGGGGCCGGGCGTGGTGGCGCACGCTTGTAATCCTAGTACTTTGGGAGGCGGAGACCGGAGGATCCGGGTTCGTGGGCAGCCTCAGCTCTCTCTCTCTCTCTCCCTCTCGCTGTCTCTCTCTCTCTCTCTCTCTTTACTTAGTGAGGCCCTCCGCAACTTCGTGAGACCCGGTTTCAAAATAAAGTATAAAAAATAGGGCCGGGGGTGTAGCGCGGAGGTAGAATGCCCCTGCGTTCAATCCCCGGTACCGCAAAAAAAAAAAAATAAAATGAAATAGGGCCAAGGGTGTAGCTGAGATGTGGAATGCTCATGGATTTAACCCATAGCACCAGAAAAAAAAAAAGTAACTGGCAGGTCCACCGCGATGCACAGCATGCTGGGCTGGTAGCACACACCACAGGGCTGATGGACAGGAACCCTGGAGTTTCAGAAGCTCCCCATTCAGGGCATGTGGCTCTGACCTCAACTGGGCTGTGACCACCCAGGCCCCTGGACGACTGAGAAACAGGTGCAGGGCCTGAGTGGCTCTGGGCTTCCTCCTTGGAGGCCATGGCAGGCAGGTGGCCCAGTGGGTAGGAGCCTGTGCTCAGGATCAGGCTGTTGGGTCCGAGCACCAGCTCCTCTGTTAGGCCACTCGTGGACCTCATCCGGGTCATTCTCTGAGCCTCAATTCCTCATATATAAAATGGTGTGGGTAAAAATAGCCCTTACCTGGTAGGGCATCAAGGGCTGAGAACAGTGCTGGTACCCAGTGGTGCTCAAAGGGCCTCACCATCATTGCGCTGCGTTGAGACACTCCAGGGTTTCCCACCATGCTGGGATTAAAGGCCGGGCTCCTAATAGCTGGCAAGGCCTTATGCAGTCTAGCTGCTGCCCCTCATGCACGTCATCACCTGCCTTCCCCACACGGCCTCTGTCTCCGAACACAACTGTCAGGGCTTTTCCCGTGGCTCCTTTGCTTGGAATGCACGGTTCCTAGAACTTTCACGGCCAAATCTTCACCATTTAAATGTTAGTTTTAAAAAAAGTTTAAAGCTGGGTGTGGTGGTGCACGCTTGTAATACCAGTGCTTGGGAGGCTGAGACAGGAGGATCACAGGTTCAAGGACAGTCTCAGCAAGTAGTGAGACTCTCATCAACCTAATATGACCCTGTTTCAAAATAAAAATAAAATAGAGCCCGGCGTGGTGGCACACGCTTGTAATCCCAGTACTTTGGGAGGCGGAGACCAGAGGACCCAGGTTTGTGGCCAGCCTCAGCTCTCTCTCGCTCTCGCTCTCTCTCTCTCTCTCTCCTTAGTGAGGCCCTCCGCAAGTTCGTGAGACCCGGTTTCAAAATAAAATATAAAAAATAGGGCCGGGGACGTAGAGCGGAGGTAGAATGCCCCTGTTGCCCCTGTGTTCAATCCCCGGTACTGCAAAAAAAAAAAAAAATCCCAGTACTTGGGAGGCTGAGACCGGCGATCCGGGTTCGCAGCCAGCCTCAGCCACTTAGTGAGGCCCTCCGCAACTTAGTGAGACCCTGTTTCAAAATAAAGTATTAAAAATAGGGCCAGGGGTGTAGCTCGGAGGTAGAACGCCCCTGGGTTCAATCCTGGTACCACAAAAATAAATAAATAAATAAATAAATAAATAAATAAATAAATAGGGCTGGGGACATAGCTTGGAGGTAGAATGCCCTGGGTTCAATCCCTAGCACCATACACACAAAAAATTGTGATATATTTTTAAAAATTTTTTGGCCGGGCGTGGTGGCGCTGTAATCCCAGTACTTTGGGAGGCGGAGACCGGAGGATCCGGGTTCACAGCCAGCCTCAGCTCTCTCTCTCTACTTAGTGAGGCCCTCCGCAACTTCGTGAGACCCGGTTTCAAAATAAAGTATAAAAAATAGGGCCGGGGGTGTAGCGCGGAGATAGAACGCCCCTGGGTTCAATCCCCGGTACCGCAAAAAAAATAAAAAATAAATAAAAAATAAAAAATAAAAAATTTAATTCTAGCCTAGAACCTGCGATCCTCCTGTCTTGGCCTCCTAAGTATTGGGATTACAGGCATGTGCCAGTGCACCTCGCCCATTTTCTTTTCTTTTTTTTGTGGTACTGAGGATTGAACCCAGGGGCATTGTACCTCCGAGCTATACCCCAGCCCTATTTTATTTTTTTAATTTTTCTTTTTTTTTTGCGGTCCTGGGAATCGAATCCAGGGGCATTTCACCTCTGAGCTATACCCCCAGCCCTATTTTTTATTTTGGAACAGGGTCTCACTAAATTGTGGAGGGCCTTACTAAGTAGCTGAGGCTGGCCGCGAACCTGAATCCTCCTGTCTCAGCCTTCCAAGTAGTGGGATTACAAGCGTGGGCCACCACGCCCAGTTTATTTATATATAATATATTTTTTTTCTTTTTTTTGCAGTACTGGGGATTGAACCCAGGGCATTCTACTTCCAGGCTATACCCCCAGCCCTATTTTTTATTCTTTATTTTGAAACAGGGTCTCACTAGGTTGATGAGAGTCTTACTGCTTGCTTGGACCTGCGACTCTCCTGTCTCAGCCTCCTAAAGTACTGGGATTACAGGTGTATACCACTGTGCCCAGCCCATTTTGTTTTCTTTACAGTACTTGTCCTGCATCAAATGATCTTACTAACTCCTCCTGTAGATAGGAAGGGCCGTGAGGTCAGTCTGCCTCCACCCCTCTAGCACAGGGAAGGTACTCCATCAACATTCGCGGACCAGATGAACGTGCTGGGATGTGGGGGGGTGGAGACAGCAATGCCTTTCCACCAGGGTTCCTTCAGGTCAAGGAACAAGATGCCCCACGTTCCTGTTCACCTCTCTTCTGTGTTCAGTGAATAGTTGGCCTTGGCCCAGAGGACCTATGACCTCTCCCACACAAATTCTCCCTGTGTGTGGAGGCTTAAGGTTTAGGAATAGGAATTTTGAGTCATGGCCAAGACCATCATATGAACTGGATTTTAGGAGATCATCCTGTTCAGCTTCCTTACTGTACTGAGGCCAGAGAACCAGAGAGGTGAAGAGATTTGCCCAGCCAGGTGTGGTGGCGCACGCTTGTAATCCCAGTACTTGGGAGGCTGAGACCAGAGGATCCGGGTTCGCAACCAGCCTCAGCTACTTAGTGAGGCCCTCTGCAACATAGTGAGACCCTGTTTCAAAATAAAGAATAAAAAATAGGTCTGGGGGTAGATCTTGGAGGTAGAATGCCGCTGGGTTCCATCCCCAGTACCACAAAAACAACAACAAAAAATAAATAAATAGAGATTTGCCCAAGGTCACTCAGCAAGTTAAAACAACAGACACAGGCCTAAGGCCGGCACCTGTATTACATGAGTGTGAGGGCTGGGGTGCTGCAAGGGGGTGGCTCCCAGGGTAGGGATGAGGCATTCCGGCACCTGATGGGAAGGGGAGCTGTGGAGGTCTCTGGGCTGGTTGGGTTCCTCTGAGGCACCAGCCCTGGTTGGGTGTCTGTCCAGGACAGAGATTGTTCTAGCTTCTGGCTCAGGAGCAAGTTCCATTGTAAACAGTGCTGGAGAAATCTCTTTGAGGATCCCAGCACTGCCCCAGTCTCTCTGCAGAAGAATCCCAAGAGTAGCACCCCTGCTCTTCCTACCTCTCCAGGGTCCATCCAGGGGGGTCCCTTCTTATCTGAGGCTCACTAGGATCCAGGACTAGCTTTCTCGGGGCATTGGGCAGGCAGGTCCCAGGAACCAGGGGCTGTGTGTTCCTCTAAGGAGCCAGGGAGCTGTAACACATAAGCACCCTCTCTGCCCCAGCACGAGGTGACAGGGGGAAGGAAGCTAAAGTAGCCTGTTGACCACTTTCCACCAATGTGGGCAGCTGGGGAGTCCAGACCAGTGCCTTTCCAATACCTCCAACTTTCCCAAACGCCACCTGCAGAAGTTTCTTTCTTTCTTTTTTTTTTTTTTTTTGCGGTACTGGGGATTGAACCCAGGGGCGTTCTACCACCGAGCTACACCCCTGGGCCTATTTTTTTATACTTTATTTTGAAACCGGGTCTCACGAGATTGCAGAGGGTCTCACTAAGTAGCTGAGGCTGGCCGCGAACCCGGATTCTCCGGTCTCCGCCTCCCAAGTACTGGGATTACAAGCGTGCGCCACCACGCCTGGCACCTGCAGAAGTTTCTGAGCTCCTTCCAAAAAGTCTGTCCTCTGGGGCCTGGACAACTTTGGCTTTTCAGGAACCACCTTGGTTGGCAAACTCAGCTGTCCCTGGTTCAGGGCCAGCCAAAGGTCGGGGCACCAAGCCCAGCAGGGCTGACTGGCCAAACTGCGTGAGGAATGCAGAGATGCCGGGAGACCCAGTGCCCACCCAACCTTGACAAGGTCACTTAGAGGAAGGACTCTCACCTTAGGAGTCCTCTGAAATGGCACACAATTTGTCCAACAGGGTGTCTCTGTGTCTGGGTGGGGGCTCCAGAACCTTCATTAGATTCTCAGATCCAAGGACTCCTGGTCTGGGGAGTCAGATAGGCCTCTGGGGAGCCAGCTTAGCGGGGAGTCAGGGGCACTGGGGTTGGGAGACCACCCACGTGGCCTAGGAGTGGGGTCTTCTCCCTCTGGGAGTGGCACGTGACGTGAGAGTACGGTGGCTGCGGAAATACAGGGGAATCACACCAAACCCACTTCCTCCCCGTCAGCCTGGCCATGGTCCTGGCCCACACAGATGCCCGGGAGGAAGTGGGCTGGTGGCAGGGGTCTCTAGTCCTAGGGAGGGGTGCTACTGTCCCTTGTCTACAGCCTCACTGTCAGAGTGAGGGTGGGCGTGCAAATGGTGGAGACAGAATGCGGGTTTTTCTGTCTGGTAAATAAGGAGGAGGGCGGTAGGGCAGAGGCCAGGGCAGCCAAGGCCAGGGCAGATTTCTTTTTTTTTTTTTGTAGTACTGGGGATTGAACCCAGGGGCATTCTACCTCCAAGCTACACCCTCAGCCCTATTTTTTATTCTTTATTTTGAAACAGGGTCTCACTAAGTTGCGGAGGGCCTCACAAAGTAGATGAGGCTGACCGCGAACCTGCAATCCTCCTGTCTCAGCATCCCAAGTACTGGGATTACAAGCGTGCACCACCACGCCCAGCTTGGGTCAGATTTCTATTGTGAAAGGTTTCAAGATTTCTGGACGTCCAGAGTCACATGATGAGTGAGTGAGCCTGACACATCTAAATCTTGTACCCAAGCACTCTTGTACCCTCAATGGCAGGAACCTCTAGGGATGTGCACATCGCTTGCAAACCTGGTGCTATCAAGAATTGTCAAGTTAGAGCTGGGTGTGGTGGTACACACCTGTAATCCCAGTACTTGGGAGGCTGAGACAGGAGGATCACAGGTTCAAGGACAGCCTCAGTAAGCAGTGAGACTCTCATTAACCTAGCGAGATCCTGTTTCAAAATAAAAATAAAATAGAGCTGGGGATCTAGCTTGAAAGTAGAATGCCTCTGAACCGCTTGTAATCCCAGTATTGGGAGGCTGAGACAGGAGGATCGCAGGTTCGCGGCCAGCCTCAGTAACTTAGCGAGGCCCTCCACAACTTAGTGAGACCCTGTTTCAAAATAAAGAATAAAGCCGGGCGTGGTGGCGCACGCTTGTAATCCCAGTACTTGGTAGGCTGAGACAGGAGGATTGTAGGTTCGCGGCCAGCCTCAGCTACTTAGTGAGGCCCTCCGCAACTTAGTGAGACCCTGTTTCAAAATAAAGAATAAAAAATAGGGCTGGGGGTGTAGCTCAGAGGTAGAATGCCCCTGTGTTCAATTTCCAGTAATGAAAAAAAAAAAAAAAGACACACTCTGGAAGGAGATGAGCTGTCCTGTGATGGCAATCAGGATCACCAAGAAAGGGACCCTCTTCTTTTGTTTGTGGTACTGGGGAATTGGACTAAGGAGTGCTCTACCTCTGAGCTACACCCCTAGCCCTATTTTATTTTTTGTTTTGAAACAGAGTCTCTCTAAATTGCCAAGGCTGGTCTCGAACCTGCGATCCTCCTGTCTCAGACTCCCAAGTACTGGGATTTCAGGTGCATGCCACTGCGTGTGGCTAAGAAGGGACCCTCTTCTATGATCATCTGAGCCTTAAAGTTCCCCAGACAAATGGCCCAAAGGAGCTCCCCATCCTGTCCTTCCTTGGGTAACACCTCTGACCCTCTCTGTAAGCAGAGGGGACTATGGCCATCAGAAAACAGGTGAACTTAGCAGTACCAGCCCCCTGCCTCCTGAGGGAAGGCCTGTGGAAGCAGGGACTCCTCCAGCCCAGGCGACCACCCCTTGAAGCAGAGACAAAGTCTCCCAAAGCTGCCCTTCACCCTCTTTCACTCCCCTGGATCCTGCCGGTTCAGCCTGAGTCCCCACCTTTGGCCAGTATCTGGCCGGGTTTGGCCAGAAGCATCATCTACCCTGCTTCTGCCTGGCCGCACCTCGCGCCCTCTTAGTCTCTCTATGGTGCCCACAAGTGACCCCGTTAAAATCTTTGGACGAGCTGGGCGTGGTGGTGCACGCTTGTAATCCCAGTACTTGGGAGGCTGAGACCCGAGGATCCAGGCTTGCAGCCAGCCTCAGCTACTTAGTGAGGCCCTCCGCAACTTAGCGAGACCCTGTTTCAAAAATCAAAAATAAAATATAGGGCTGGGGGTGTAGCTCGGAGGTAGAATGCCCCTGGGTTCAATCCCTGGTACCGCAAAAAAAAAATCTTTGGACGTGACAGGGTTGGGAATGGGATTCCTCCTTCGGCCTTTTCCCCTCTGAAGTTCAACCTAAGAATCTAGAAGCAGACAGGACGGGAGGAAGGGCAAGGCACTAAGCCTGGACTACTTGAGTGTGATTCTAGGCAAAAAAAAAAAAAAAGAAAAAAGAAAAAAGAGAGAGAGAGACAAGGAAAGTAGAAATGCAAGTTAAATACCGCGAGCACTGGCAGAACCCACAAACCCAAATGCCACGTGTCTCCTCTGCTAAATGCTTACACAACAAACCAGCTGCCAAGTCGGGGGCCAGAACGAGGCCACAGTCCCCCCAGAACTCTCTTTGGGGGCAAGAGCAACCCTACTCTAGCCCCCTGGGCCCCAAGGAGAGCCCGTGTGAGTGTCCCTTGCCTCCCCTCCCCCAGCCACTGGAGGCTCCCGGGATCAGAGGCCCCACACTATTTCAAAGGCTCTTTTTTTGTTTTTGTTTTTGTTTTTTTGCAGTACTGGGAATGGAACCCAGGGGCATTCTACCTCCGAGCTACACCCCCAGACCAATTTTTTTATTCTTTATTTTGAAACAGGGTCTCACTAAGTTGCGGAGGGCCTCACTAAGTAGCTGAGGAGCCGGGCATGGTGGCGCATGCTTGTAACCCCAGTACTTGGGAGGCTGAGACTGGATGATCACAGGTTCGCAGCCAGCCTCAGCTACTTAGTGAGGCCCTCTGCAACTTAGCGAGACCCTGTTTCAAAACAAAGAACAAAAATTAGGGCTGGGGGTGTAGCTTGAAGGTAGAATGCCCCTGGGTTCAATCCCCATTACCGCAAAAACAAAACAAAACAAAAAACTAAGTAACTGAGGCTGGCCACAAACCCGGATCCTCTGGTCTCAGCCTCCCAAGTACAGGGATTACAAGTGTGCACCACCATGCCTGGTTCCAAAGGCTCTTTTTTTTGTTTTTTGTTTTTGTGTGTGGTACCAGGGATCGAACCCAAGGGCATTCTACCTCTGAGCTACATCCCCAGCCCTATTTTTTTATTCTTGATTTTGAAACAGGGTCTCCCTAAGTTGCAGAGGGCCTCACTAAAGTAGCTGAGGCTGGCCACGAACCTGCAATCCTCCTGTCTCAGCCTCCCAAGTACTGGGATTACAAGCGTGTACCATCACACCCGGCTCAAAGGCTCGGTTTTAATAGTGGGATCTTTGCATGGGAACAAACTCTTCATCCCAGCACGGGGTCCCCAGATGAGTCACCCCCTCAACCTTTAATGACAGGAGGGCCACAGGTGTCTCGGCATCCACAATATCAACTCCTTAGGGCACGTTAATGAGGTGGCACCTCCTGCCGGCTCAGGACCTGACACCCTTCCCCCACCCCACCAAAATACTGCCTAATCCCAGGCCCCTGGGCCTGGCAGTGAATTCACCTTGTTGAAAGAAATAGGTTAAAGCGACTGGGAAAGAAGGGAAGGGTACAGCAAGCCTCACCGCCACCTACGCACCTACCAGCCCTCACAGAGAGAAGCGGCACAGGAGGGTGGATGTCCCTCTGTCACCCACAGTGTCCAGGACACAGACACACTTTGTCACACAGCACGTGCCAGAGGACTGAATCACCCACTACACAGTGCATCTCGGTGGCAGAGCCACCCTGCAGTGGCACTGACGCAAACCAGCTCAGTAGTCCAGTGCCTGACTGGCCCACCACCTTGCCAGAGATCCCTGAGACCCAGACGTCACCGGAGGCAAACCCAGCTAGCGAGTTCCGGAGGTGGCTTCTCAGTTTTACCAGCCTCACCTGAAAGGAGAACTGAAAATCTTGGCTTTAGGGTTTCAAAAAAAAAATCAACCCTACCTGCTAGGTCCCTTCCCAAAGTGGCAGGCACCCTGGAAGGGCTCTAGCTAGCCCTGGGTCAGGAACCTGCTGGGGCAGTTTCTTGCCAAGCCTGAGGTTTGGAAATAGATGATGAGCTTTGAGCTGGTGTCCGCTGGCCTCAGCAAGGGCTGGGGAGAGGGGACAGGGAGCAGACGGCTCCATTCTGCCGGGCACAGACAGCTGCCTCAGCACAGAGGGGCTCTGGTAGCAGCCGGGGAGAGCAGGGCTCTGCCAGCATGGTCCCCAGGGAGACTGAAGGTGACACAGGGGCCAAAGCAGGGAAGCTCAAGTTGCTGCCCTGCCCAGCACTTTCTAGGACTGATGTCACCTCTAAGGGGTCAAGTATGCCCCACTGGCAGGAGATGAAACCAGACAAGGAGCCAACAGGCCCAAGATCACTTCCTCTCGGCAGGTGCCAAAAGCCTCTATGCTGGCTGTCAGTAAGAGCTGGCACAAGGGTTCTCTTCTGAGCCACCGGAGGGCTTGCGAGTCTCCATCACAGACCGGCCAAGGCCTCCCTTGAAGGATGAGCATGGCTCTGGCTAGCCAAGACCAGCATCCTGCAACATCTGACTTGGGCCGTTGATTTGGTCTGCAGAGTTATCAAGCGCTTACTGTGTGATAGGCGCTGCATCTGGCTCTTTCTCAGACGCCCGATGCCAGGGCCCAAAGCCAGCCCCGAGGCAGCCCGCCTAGCTGCAGGACAGGCAGCTTCTATCTCACACTTTAATCCCAACTCAGGTCTGGGGCTGCAGGCAGGGCCGGCAGTCTGCCCTGGCATAGCTTGGTCGGAGCTGCCTGCTAGGTCAGGAACCCCCTGGCATGCTGACTGAGTTGCTTAGTGTCCAGCTCGCACCGAGCCAGCAGTCATCCGGGTGGTCCCCAAAGCGCAGCCTAGAGACTCCAGAACGCAGCGCATCACTACCTCCCCACCTCCTGCCCCCTTCCTCCCTAGTAGGAATGATCTCCTCAACTTACACAAAGAAACCTCACATGGCGGACGGTGTTGAGGTGCCCCTAGGCAAAGAGGCGTCCACAGGAGGCTGGGGTCAGGCCTGTGCTGGGACAGCCGGGGAACAATGAGACCCTGGAACCACTGCCTGGTCTGTTCATATCCCTGCCAGTATAGACTCAGAAAGCGGCCAGGCACAATCCACTTGCAAAGAAGACAATCTCCCTTTTCCTGAGACAGGGACAGATGTAGAGACGGCAGCCCAAGTTGGGGCTGGGGTAGCAACAAGCATTCATCAAGTTCAAGCCACAGAGAGCAGACCTACACACATCTCCCAGCCTCTGTCCTGGGACTCCTCCCATCACTCAGGAGCTATAATGGAGAGGGAGAGAGAGTACCCCAGCAGCCCCCAGCCCTTCTGACCCCTCCAGTCCCCCTGGCACCTTATGGCGGAGCAGCTTGCTGCGCACTCGGCCCCAGAGCCGGGCTCCAGTGTTGGGGGCCCGCTTGCTCCCGGGCTCCTCCAGCTCATCGAGGCAGCAGCGTTCCAGGGGTTCACACACCGCCTTCAGGCTGCAGTCTGGCTGAGGCAGGACGTCAGTCATGCCGGCGGCCGGCCTGCGGGGCCAGCTCCAGATGGAGAGTGGAGAGGTTGCAGTGCTGAGCCCTCAGCTCCAGACGGAGTCGAGCGGCCCGGAGCGCGCTGCGGGGCTGGCTCCTTCCTCCCTGCGCGTCCCCCTCGGCTCTCCAGGGAGACTGGAGACTGCAGCCCGAGCGAGTGCACCGCGTCGGATGAGCGCACAGCCCGCTGCAGCCAGCTCCTCCCGCAGCCTCCTCTCCCCCTCTGATGCGGTCTCGGTCAGGCTCACGGGACGCAGAGTGCGTGCACAGAGCGCCCCCGTCCCCCCCACCGAAGGAAGTGACTCAAAAGAGGCGCAGGAGCTGCCCCCTCCAAAAACACCCGGCCCTGGGGCTTTAACTCCTGGCAAACTGGCGCTCCCAGACCTTGCGTCCCTCCTTCCAACCCCTACTAAATAAAGTTTGACAAGCAGCTAAACATAAGCCAATCCGGCCCCTCTAGATCCCTGTTAACCCCTTCACCACCAGGATGCTCATCCTGGGCCTGAGGTATCAGGGAGGCTTGAGGCCAAGCCAGAGGGGGCATGCAGGGACCAGGGTTCCAGCAGAACTGCCCACGTCCCCTGCAAAGGATTCACACTACCCCGAGTTCTACTTTCCCTACCCCCAAGTCCAATGTTAATCTAGCTTCTGGGTCAGACACGTAAGGACCAGCAGTCCTCTTGTGGAGAATGTAAAGAATAAAACAGACCCCTGTGTGGCAGCCTCCTGGGCTTTAGCAGCCCCAGTGGTAATCAAGCCGCTGTGGGCCCTCTCCAGGGACATGGGCAAAAGCCAGGGCAACTCTGGTCATAGGTGTTCTCCGGGAGGTACGGGGTGGGGGCTGCTTTTAGTCATGACCTTGCAGATCTTGCCAAAAAAAGGCTTTTACTGCAAGGGGCAGAGGATGGTCACTGGCTACATGTCTGCTCTGGGGATCTTAGGAGACAGAGAGCAAGACTTTGTTCTTTAACCTCAAGTTAGTATTTTTTCTTTTTTTTTTTTTTGGTACTGGGGATTGGACCCAGGGGCATTCTACCTCTGAGCTACACCCCCAGCCCTATTTTATTTTTTATTTTGAAACAGGGTCTCACTAAGTTGCAGTGGGCCTTTCACTGAGTTGCTGAGGCTGGCCTCGAACCCGTGATCCTCCTGTCTCAGCCTCCTAAGTACTGGGATTAGAGGCTACCACACCTGGCTCAATTTAGTGAATATTTTAACTTTATTTTTTTTTTGTAGTACCGGGGATTGAACCCAGGGGCGTTCTACTTCAGAGCTACACCCCCGGCCCTGTTTTTTATACTTTATTTTGAAACCGGGTCTCACAAAGTTGCGGAGGGCCTCACTAAGTAGCTGAGGCTGGCCGCGAACTCGGATCCTCCGGTCTCAGCCTCCCAAGTACTGGGATTACAAGCGTGCGCCACCACGCCTGGCCTATATTCTAACTTTAGAGAGAGAAGTGAATCATTTCTCAAAGTAACCATGCAAGTTATAGTTTGGGCCTTAAGAGAGACAAAAGCCCAAACCCCATATGGTGAGAACATACACAGCTCAGGTGTCTGGAACATCCCACAGCTGCAGAGCTGGGCATGCATAGAAAGGAAACCAGTATCTGGCCGGTGCCAACCACAAACCAGATCCCATGCACGGGGCTTTCAAACAGCCAACTGCATTTAGGTGAGAGTGTGAGGACAGGGGCTCGGGGAGGCAAAGTTCTTTTTTTTTTTTTTTCCTGTGGCACAGGGGATTGAACCCAGGGGTGCTCTACTTCTGAGCTATACCCACAGCCCTATTTTATCATTTATTTATTTTTGGTACTGGGGATTGAACCCAGGGGTGTTCTACCTCCAAGCTACACCCCTGGCCCTATTTTATTTTTTATTTTGAAACAGGGTCTCACTAAATTGCTGAGGATCTCGCTAAGTTGATAAGGCTGTCCTTGAACCTGCGATCTTCCTGTCTCAGCCTCTCATGTACTAGGATTATAGGTGTGCTATCTTGCTCAGGGAGGTAAAGTTCTTGTCTGAGGTCATGTAGCTGCAGCTAGGAAGTGACAGTTTCCCTCTAAAGCCCCGGCTGTTAACTGGGCACCGTGGCACATGCTTATAATCGCAGTACTTGGGAGGCTGAAACAGGAGGATTGCGGGTTCAAGAACTGCCTCAGCAAGTAGTGAGACTCTCAGCAACCTAGTAAGACCCTGTTTCAAAATCAAAAATAAAATAAAACAGGGCTGGGGGTGTAGCTCAGAGGTAGAATGCCCCTGGGTTCAATCCCCAGTACCACATACACACACACAAAAAATAAAAAATAAAATAAATAAATAAAGCCCCTGCTGTTCACAATCACTGTGCTTCTCTGAAGTGTGGCAGGTTCTTTGGATTCAGGAGAAAGAGCTGGGTCTGGACATTTCTTGCTTGACTGCATGGCAGATGGGTCAGGCAGGGCAAAGAGACCAATCCGGGGCATCCGAATGCCCTTGTAGGGCCTCAACCAGCAACAGTTCTTAGGGTTTTACATCACAGCCTTTGGAGCTCCTTGAGAAAGGGCAGCTTCATTGCAGAGCGAGCCATGGACTAACTGGTCATCATGAGAGAGCCACCCTTTTCTGAGTGTTTAGTACCAGGCGAACCCTCTACACGGACTAACTCAACCTCCCCCCAACTTTATGAAGTAAATACAAGCATCCCCAAAGTCTTCCTCCAGTCCCACGAGGGACAAGGCAGTTCTCCCACCACAACTGCCACCAAGCGCACTTCCTCCAGGAAGCCCTTGCTCATGTCTTCATTCCTTAAAGAGGCAGCGTGCCGACCCTGGGGGAGGAGCCAGCCTGAGAGCGGGAAGATGTGGCTAACTCTCAACAGGGGGAGGAACTGACCAATGTGCCCAAGACCAGGATGGGCTGGGATTTGAACAGAGGCCAGGCAAACTGCACAGCCTCTGCCTCCTCACCCGGAAGGAAGGAGGCCCTGGTACGGAGGATCAGGTCCTGCCTGCTTGGTGGAAGTGGGCCTCGGGCTCTGGGTGTCCCTGCAGGGTGGCTGGGCAGTCCCACCTCTTCACCACTTTCTGCACAGTGCAGATGTGGCTGGGTTGCCACATCTGCACAGAGCCTCTTCATACCTGGGCCAGAGCTGCCCAAGGCCACTGCAGCTGGAGGGGGGCTGTGCCAGCACCCCCTGAGGGGGAGGTAAAGAGCCGACAGAGGCAGGCACACACCTGTATCACATCTTTTGTGACCCAACCCTCGGCTGCCTCTTCCAAGGCACCTGGGTGCCACCTCTGAAGTCTTCCTCCAGTCCCACGAGGGACAAGGCAGTTCTCTCACCAAAACTGTCACCAACCCGCTTCCTCCAGGAAGCCCTTGCTCATTTCTTCACTCTACTCATTTCATTCAAGAGGCAGCCTGCTGACCCTGGGGGTGGGGCCAGCCTGAGAGCGGGAAGATGTGGCTAACTCCCAACAGGGGGCAGGAAGACTTTTGTGCATTTGGCACATAATTATTGTGCAATCACTATGTGTCACACCTGGATAGACCAGGTGTCATCTCTGCCCTCAAGAAACTCAGGATTATGCAGCCAGGACAGTGCAGGTTAAGTACCACGAAAGTTGAGAGGAAGAAGAGAACAGTTCTAGCCAGAGGAATCGGGGTTGGCTCAGTGGGGGAGATGGGGCTGGGCCCCGGCTCTACTCGGCATCCCTTCAGCAAACACGTGCGGGCTGGTTGTGTAACTGGCCGGGAAGGTGCCATTGTACCAGCTCCGCCACGGTCACCCTCTGCGGATGCACAGTCGGCACTTTGCGCTGGCCGGATAACCTCAGAGCCGGCCCCCTGCTGGCTCTCTGAGGCTCTCTTCCCTTGAGCTGGGTCACATGCTGCAGGGTACAGTCTGGGGCAATGGTGTGCTGCTCCCCACTGCTGGGTGTGTGGGAGAAAGGGGCAGGATAAATCCTGTTCCCAAAGCCCTGCACTTGTCTGTCTTAGGAACTCCAGGCTCAACACTTGTCTGGGTAAAGCAAGCTCTGATTGGGTGAGCGATGGCCAACTGGTCTCCATGGTGACAAACCGCCTTAGCAGGTGGGTAGCTGATTTGGGAGGCTCTTCCCTGGAGATGCTCATCTTTCCCTTCCTCCCTGTGCACTAGGTCCTTCCTGTGGGGACAGCATAGATTTGTTTTCTCTTCCCCAAGCCTGATTCATTCCTTCCTGGAACTGAGGGCCTAGGAGCAGTGTGGAGGAGTAGATGTGCGAGACAAATGTCCCCAGCCAGTTCCTCAAAAGCTGCAGTCAGCATCCTAGTCTCTGCAGACCATGGAGGGCCCTTCCTCGTCTCTGCTGGATGGGCCAGGCTCAGGCTACTGTGGCCACACAGGAAGTGACCACATGGGCTCCTGCCTGTGTCACCCAGCCACAGCTGGCAGGATCCGCCTCTCAGGACATGCAAGGGCCCCCTGTCTGGATAAACAGAGCCTGGGAGGTAAGGCCCCCACGAACAGATGTCACCGCCTTTGGAATTAAAAATATTCCTGGTGGACCGTCCCATCCTCCCTCATCCCCTCCCAGGCGCTCTGCCAGAGGAATGGGAGGGGCTGTCCCTAGGGAAAAGTGGGTAGGACCCCAGGCTACACGTAGGGAGGGGGCCAGCCACCCAGCACAGCTGCGACTGAAGTAAAATCAGGTTAAAGTGATCAGCAGTGGCATCACTGGGGGGGAGGTCAACAGGGAATAATACACAGCCTGAGACATGTGGGTGGGAGAGGCAGGGATTGCCACGGCGCTGCCTTGGTGGCAGCTGGGGGTGGATACAGCTTCCAGGCAAATCCTACAGCCTATGAACACGAGGAGAAAGGTTCTTTTTCAGAACCTTGGGATGTGGCTGCTGCTTCTCAGGAGTGACCTCCTTTTTCCCAGAACGACTTTGGTCTTCCCCCCAGCCAGGGATAGAACCCTGATTCCTTGTCCCCATCCTTCAGCTCACATGACTCTAAGCTAGGAAACAGGGTTTCTGAGCAGCCACCTAATACCAAAGCTGCAGGCCTCCCAGTGGGGACTACTCAGGAGCAAGATAAGGAAGGCGGCCAACGGGCCACCCTGAAAACCCCAGGTACAAAGGCAGAGAGCCCCTGAGGAGCCTGGCAGCAGACTGAGGATGAGGACCAGGAGGGATGGGGTGGGGTCTGCCGCCAAGAACACTCTTCCTGGCCCTAGAAGATCCCAGCAGGGAACAGCCCCAAAAAACCGATCTGGGAGACATGATACAAGTGGAGGGCGAGGTAGGCCGAGGCTGTGGGGTACCGAAAGGGTGCCTGGGAGTGGCTCTGGCCTGAGGACAGGCACAGGAGTCTAGGTTGTGAGAGAACCAGGCAGGGCAGGGTGCAGGATCCCATAGCCCATGGAGACACCATGCAAGCTGAGCAGAGGAAGGCACATCACAAGGAGAACTGTGGGGAAATGGGGATGGGTGTATCCTCCCGACACCAGTGGCTCTGTAGTCCCTGCACTGCTACTGTGTCCCTTCACCTTGTCCTATACACGCCCTAACCAAAACCTGCGGACAGGACAGAGGTCTTCCCAGAATGAGAAACTGAGACCTGTTTATATGTCTGTCTACCCATCCGATAGGTTCTGAGTAAAGGCCTGCACTAGGCCCCTTGCTCAAGGTTACCGCACAGCCAATGGTAGGGCCAGACCTCAAAGCTGCATTTCACTCATTCATCACGAGTGGATACCCACCAGATAGCCACCACATGCCAGGCAGGGGGCCTTCGTCCAGCTTGCAGTCTAACTCAGCCAAACAGAGCCCTGGCCGCCACTGACCCTCCCCTCCAAGGAGATAACTGGGCAGCAAACAGGGCTCTTTCAAGCAGACCAAGTCCAAGATCCCAGAGCTCCCCAGGGGTCTGGCCCTGCCTACTAAGTGGTTTTGTGTGGTATTGCAACTATCTGAGCTCTGGAACCCCAATTCTTTGTGGATAAGTGGCTAGCTTTGGCTAGATAGACACCCAGGGTGGGTTTGGGAGTGGGTTCCAAGCTGGGCTCAAGGTTTAAGGTGTGTGTAGCATAAGGTGAGAGGCAGCCAGGATGGAAAGCTACTTGCTCCCCAGCCCACACCCAGCCTGCCCAAGGTGACCTCCATCTCCACCTCCCTAGAGGCCTGCATCGTTCACTGGGCAATCCAAAGTGTGTGTGGCTTCCCACGCACCTTCACTCTCCGCTCTGCCTGGCCACCTCAGGCTGGTGCCCCTGGGGATCCAGGTGGAAAGGAGGGGTTGAAATAGCCCAAGAGCAAGCCAGGCGTGGTGGCGCACGCTTGTAGTCCCAGTACTTTGGGAGGCGGAGACCGGAGGATCCGGGTTCGCAGCCAGCCTCAGCTCTCAATCTCTCTCTCTCTCTCCCTCTCTCTCTCCTTAGTGAGGCCCTCCGCAACTTTGTGAGACCCGGTTTCAAAATAAAGTATAAAAAAAAATAGGGCCGGGGGCGTAGCGCGGAGGTAGAACGCCCCTGCGTTTAATCCCTGGTACAGCAAAAAAAAAAAAAAAAAACAAAAAAAGAAAGAAAGAAATAGCCCAAGAGCTTGTCTACCAAGGAAGGACTGTCCTGACGGCATATCTCTGGCAATCCCTAGTGTTTCTCACGGCATATGTGGTCGCAGAAAAGGGTGGAAAATCCACTTGAGCCTTCGAGAACATCTTGCTTATCTAGAAGTAAACCTACCCGGGTGGGGGGGGGCAGAGTGTGCTCCTCCCCCAGCGTCCATCTACTCCTTCCTGACCTCACCAGGAGCAGGCCCAGACCCCCGGGGCCACCTGCCTGCTCCTCTGTACAGGAAGGAGGTGTGGCCAAGGTCTCGCAGCACAGTCAGTGGGCAGGGCAGGGGACCCCACAGAGAAGTGGATCAGGGTGAGTCTGCTGACCCTCACTGCTCTCTTCTCTCCCTGAATTATTGAGCATCTCCCTTCCACCCAACCCCGAGTGTAAAGTGAGCAGAAGAAAGCCCCCAGGCCGGGCGTGGTGGCGCATGCTTGTAATCCTAGTACTTTGGGAGGCAGAGACCGGAGGATCCGCATTCGCGGCCAGCCTCAGCTACTTAGTGAGGCCCTCTGCAACTTCGTGAGACCCGGTTTCAAAATAAAGGATAAAAAATAGGGCCTGGGGTGTAGCTCGGAGGTAGAACACCCCTGGGTTCAATCCCTGGTACCACACACACACACACAAAAAAGCCCCCAGCAGTCTCGGAACCAGGGCCCAGCCCTGCCTGGTGACTGCGGCCTTGGCAGCTGCTTTCTCTGGGCTCAGTTTCCACACTTGTCAAATCAGGAGTTTAGGCCTAATAATCTTTAATGAATTTCTTTTTTTTTTTTGGCCGAGGACCCCTCTACTCTTTTTTCCACAAATTAAATCTTATGCCAACATCTCCCTGGCCCCAAGCCGGGTGTGGTGGCACACGCTTGTAATCCTAGTACTGGGAGGCTGAGACAGGAGGATCACAAGCCAGCCTCAGCAACTTAGTGAGACCCTGTTCCAAAATAAAAAAATAAAATAGGGCTAGGGGTATAGCTCAGAGGTAGAATGCCCTTGGGTTCAATTTCCAGAACCAGGAAAGAAGAAAAGAAAAAAGTCTCCCTGCCTCCCAATCAGATAGAAGGAGAAGCAGAGAGCAGAGGCCCTGAAGTGGGGATGTGAGACCTCCTGCTCACACCACCTTTGGCCTCCAACCCTCACCTGTCTTGGGGCTCTGAGTGTCTCCTGCAGGCAGAACCTGAGGTCCCAGAGCCTCCTTTTAAGCATCTCCAGCTCAGACCTGATGCTCGGTGGGTGGATTTGGAGCAGTACCAGCTGTTCTCATGGGAACCGCTGCTTCTCTTGACCACAGTCACTGGCCCTCACTCTCTCAGGGCGGGGAGGGGCGGTACGGAGGTCAGGGAGATTAGGGGCTTTTTAAGGCAACTTCCGGCTCAGAGTCCCTGGATCCGGAACTTGTTTCTTATCTCTGCTTCTTTCCCCACTTTGGGAAAGCTGTGGGCTTCAGCACTGCGGCAGGCTCCCATCGGTGGCTTTCTGATGGGATAACGCTTATGTCATCCAGTTAGTCAGGCTGCTGTTTTCTGGGTCACCTTGGTTCTCAAGTAACTCTGGGGTCTGCCCCGAAGCCAGTGCAGCTCAGCTCTTGCCAGCCCACAGGGTGCAAGCTCACCTAGTACCACACTGCCCACATCCCTCAGGACCATGATGAAGGCCAGGCTGGCTGTGAGGGGCTACTGTGGGTTCTGCAGGTGCTGCAGGCTTGAGGGAGACCGGCAGAGCACACCCTGAGGGGAACCCTGTACTGGAATCGGCAGGCAGTCTCAGCCTTAACTCCGGACATTCTTCTGCTAAGTCCTTTTCTCAAAGTTTTCAGAAAAAAAAAAAAGTGTGACCACCATAGTGGTGGTGCATGCCTGTAATCCCAGTACTTGGGAGGCTGATATAAGAGGATAGCAGGTTTGAGGCCAGCCTCAGCAACTCAGCGAGACCCTGTTTCAAAATAAACGAGCGGGGTGTGTATGTGTGTGTGTGTGTGTATGTGCGTGTGTGTGTGTGTGTGTGTAGCTTGGAGGTAGAATGCCCCTGGGTTCAATCCCCATTGGTGTGTGTGTGTGTGTGTGTGTGTGTGTGTGTGTGTGTGTGTAGCTTGGAGGTAGAATGCCCCAGGGTTCAATCCCCAGTACCACCAAGGGGAAAAAAATAGTGGGACTACCATAGGGACCAGTTTTTGGATTCCCAGGAGGAGGAGACAGCAGCCCTGCTTGCAGGGAGGCGAGCTGCTGACCCGAGCACCCTGTATGCCTTTGCGTTCACCTCTGCAGGCTCATCTGGAGCCCACCTAGGGTCAAGAGGACATGTTCAGGGAGGGCACCCAGGACCAGCCAGCTGGCATCAAACCAGGTCCCCATTTCTGAGTCTGGCAGCCCCTATGCCAGAGCCGAGGGGAGAGCACCTTTCTTGTATCTTTGTGAGAGGCTAGGTATTCCCAAGGCCTGAAAGAATCGTTTGCAAGATTTTCTCTGAATCGGGTTCTCCACTTGTTACCCATCCCCTGGATGTGGGCCTACAGGAATGGGCACCAAGCCTGCCTGCCAAGGTGGCATTCCCAAATGGGGTGAGGAGGGAGGGAGATGCGAGCCTCCATCTGCTTCCTATTGAATGCTTCCTGTCTTCAGAACCCACTGGCAGACTCCAGGCGCCCCAAATCAGGAACACCTGGGCAATGGAGGCGCCGAGTCGGAGTCTGCACCACGCCTGTGGAAGCGCGTTTGGACGGTGGGGCGGGCGCTCTCACAGGATCCCTGGCTTCCCCCACCCAGGACGAACTTTCTGCTAGCTGCTCTCTAAGTTCAAGACATGCCTTCAAAAGTGATAACAGGTGGGGCGCTGAGCTGGGAAAAACTGGGTCTGCAACAGTTGGGATGGGCGGGGCCTGGGCAGGACAATAGTTCCAGTCACCCAGGCTCTGGGCGGGGGTGGTGGTGTCCAAGGCAAGGAGCAGAAACAGGCCTGGTGCGCAGCCCCCCGACCCCCACCCCATGTGCCTCTAGGACTGGCACAGTGGTGGTGGTGGTGGCGGCAAAGGGAAATGTCCCACCTGGGCCAGCTGGGCCAGCAGCAGGCAGCAGAGACACAGAACATAAACCCAAGGTACACATGGTCCCTGGACATGATCTGGCCCAGGCTGGGGGCAGGGAAGGAGCCTACCTTCCAGGAGAGAGGCTGCCCCTGTGTCCAGAGCAGGGAGCTGCCTGGGGCCGGGAGGGGTGCCTGGATGGGGGCCTTGGAGAGCTGGGTGGTGGCGCGCGCTTGTAATCCCAGTACTTTGGGAGGCGGAGACCGGAGGATCCGGGTTCGCGGCCAGCCTCAGCTTGCGCGCACGCTTGCGAGCATTCTCCCTGTCTCTCTCTCCCTCCCTCCCTGTCTCTCTCTCTCTCTCTCTCTCTCTCTCTCTCTCTCTCCTTAGTGAGGCCCTCCGCAACTTCGTGAGACCCGGTTTCAAAATAAAGTATAAAAAATAGGGCGGGGGCGTAGCGCGGAGGTAGAACGCCCCTGGGTTCAATCCCCGGTACCGCAAAAAAAAAAAAAAGAAAAAAAGAGAGCTGGGTGGTGGAATGAAAGGGAAACGTCCACCAGCTAAGGCTTTCTCCCAGCAGCCCATTCTGCCCTCCGTTCCAGCCAAAACAAGGCCTACCCCCACCCTGGGATCAAGGACCAGCCGAGGTCAGCGTGGCCCATAAACAAGGGCCTGAAGGGTAAATGGGACAAGGTGTTGACGACCCACGTTGATGGTCCTGTCCATTTGCCCAGAGAGGGGCTCCAGGTCACCTAGGCCAATATCCCAGAGTCCCCGGCTACCAGCGCTATAGCACTGGCCCTCATGGACACTCAGGCGGAGTCAAACAGGGACAACAGACCCCTCAGGGGCCAGGAGGAGGGAGCTGGGGTTGGGGAGCCCTTGACTCCTGCCCTAGAAGGCTCCCGACCCACGTTCCCTCCAAGCTCCCTCCCGCTCCGCAGGGTAATTGAAACCAGAGGCAGCTCTCTCTGCTGACAAAGGCCCCTTGTTCCCGGGCTCCTCGCTCACGCTGCGCTCTGGGCCCGACTGCACCAAGCCCAGCCGGGGCTGTTCCGAGGAAAAGCCCAGAGCTGCTCCTGGCGAGGGCCCAGCCTTGACTTCCCCACCTGCACTGAGGTTGGTTCTTCAAGGCTGGGTCTGACCCCATCAGTGTAAGAACAAAAATGCTTCCTCAGCCAGCCAGAGACCAACACAGGTGCCACTCACATGCGACAGCCTTAGGAGGGGCTGCCTGACAAGCTATACCCAGAATCACTGGAGAAAGGTGGGACCAAAACCCCACTCCCTGTCTTTTTTTTGTGTGTGTGGTACTGGAGATTGAACCCAGGGATGTTCTACCTCTGAGCTATACCCCCAGCCCTATTTTATCTTATTATTATTTTTTTTTTTTGCAGTACCGGGGATTGAATGCAGGGGCGTTCTACCTCTGCGCTACACCCCCGGCCCTATTTTTTATATTTTATTTTGAAACCGGGTCTCACGAAGTTGCGGAGGGCCTCACTAAGTAGAGAGAGAGAGAGACAGTGAGAGAGAGAGAGCGAGAGCTGAGGCTGGCTGCAAACCCTGATCCTCCGGTCTCTGCCTCCCAAAGTACTGGGATTACAAGCGTGCGCCACCACGCCCGGCTTCTTATTTATTTTTTATGGTACCGGATATTGAACCCAGGGGCGTTCTACCTCCGAGCTACACCCCCGGCCCTATTTTTTTTTATACTTTATTTTTGAAATCAGGTCTCACGAAGTTGCGGAGGGCCTCACTAAGTAGCTGAGGCTGGCCGCGAACCTGGATCCTCTAGTCTCAGCTTCCCAAGTACTGGGATTACAAGCGTGTGCCACCATGCCCGTCTCTATTTTTTTAAATTTTTTGGTGATACTGAGGATTGAACCCAGGGGCATTCTACCTCCACGCCTCATCCCCAGCCCTATTTTGATTTTTATTTGGAAACAGGATCTAAGTTGCTGAGAGCCTTGCTATGTGGCTGACGCTGGTTTCAAACCTGCGATCCTCCTGTCTCAGCCCCCCAGGTACTGGGATTACAGGCGTGCACCACTGCATCTGGTTCCCCTTTGTCATTAAACGAGTCTGTGCCAGTCTCTCTCCCTCTCTCTCTCTCTACTTAGTGAGGCCCTCCGTAACTTCGTGAGACCCGGTTTCAAAATAAAGTATAAAAAAAGAGTGCCGGGGGTGTAGTGCAGAGGTAGAATGCCCCTGGGTTCAATCCCTGGTACTGCAAAAAAAAAAAAAAAAAAGAGTCTGTGCCAGGCCCCATGTCAAGGGCTTCATGAACTCTCACAGTTAGTCCTCATCAGAGCTCACTTCACAGATAAGGCTCAGAAGAGAAAGTAACTCGCTCTATTCTCCTAACAAATCAACGGAGAAAGCCAGACTCAGAGCTCCAGATTGTCTGGCCACCAAGCCCCTTCAATGTTGGCCGAGTAATAAAAATCCTCTGGTAGTTTCTCCACTAGATGGTGAGGTGCTGGCCACCCTTTGGATCCACAGCACAGAGCCTATCTTTTAGAGGGTGCTCAATAAACAGAAATGAATGAATCAACCAGTTAACAGTGTGGATATGCATGTCACAACTCTGATAAGTTTCCAGCTACATTCTATTCTTTAAACCTCACTAGCAGCTGGTGGGGAAGAGTGAGGATCATTTTCCCCATTTTTTTTTTTTTTTTGCGGTATTGGGGATTGAACCCAGGGGCATTCTACCTCCGAGCTCCACCCCCAGCCCCATTTTTTATTCTTTATTTTGAAACAGGGTCTCACTAAGTTGCGGAGGGCCTCACTAAGTAGCTGAGGCTGGCCGCGAACCCGGACTCGTCCGGTTTCAGCCTCCCAAGTACTAGGATTACAAGCGTGCGCCACCACGCCCGGCTCATTTACCCCATTTAATAGAGGAGGAAACTGAGGCTGCCCGAGCAGGCTTATGGGAAAGCAACGCTGCCTCCCCCGCAGCGGAGCGAGGAGGAGTCAGGGCATGAAGGGGCTCCTCTGGCTTAGGCAGCTCCTTAGGCTGCGACCCTTCTCCAGTCTGAGGTCCAGGCAGGAACTGAGCTGGGGGGCCCCCTGAGGGAGAGGCTCTCCTCTCTGGCTCAACCGGCTGAGACGGGTTGGACCCTGGGAATATGCTAATCAACTATCGGGTTGGTCCCAGTTGGGGACAGCACATCTGGAGCCTGGAGCCGCGTGGTTGGAAATAGACTAGGATAAACATACAGGAGTCCCCTGGGAGTGGGAGCCAAAACAGACGGAGGAGGAGGGGTGGATCCTGACTGGGCAGGCTGGAGGAGGGACAGGGAGGAGGTGGAGAGGGGGGTGGTCGGGACTGAGAGTCTACAGGAATGATACCTCAGGTCTACAAAGAGAGAGAGGCCTCCTGAGCCTGAAAGAGGAGAAATGAACCAAGCTAGTGGGGTCTTCTGTTAAACCCGCAGTGACAACGGACGACCCCTGAGAACCACAGGCGGACTTCCAAGCCTGCCTCTGTCCTGTTTCTAAGTATGAGCAGCTCTGGATATGGGTCCCTGAGTTTGGAGTCCTAGCTTAACCGCAAATGAGCTGTGTGACTGTGGCCATGTCATCCACCCTTTCTGGTCTTGGTTCCCTTCTCCTCAAAAGACAGGTTTGAATTCCCTCTGGCCTCAAACCTTTCAAATTCTTTTCTTTCTTTTCCTTTTTTCTTTTTGTTTCAATACTGGCATTGAACCCAGGGGCATTCTACCTCTGAGCTACATCTCCAGCCCCATTTCATTTCATTTTTTAATTTTATTTTATTTTTATTTATTTATTTTTGCGGTACCGGGGATTGAACCCAGGGGCGTTCTACCTCTGCTCTACACCCCTGGCCCTATGTTTTTTATACTTTATTTTGAAACCAGGTCTCACGAAGTTGCGGAGGGCCTCACTAGGTAGAGAGAGAGAGAGAGAGAGAGAGACAGACAGGGAGAGAGAGAGAGAGACAGACAGACAGACAGACAGAGCTGAGGCTGGCCACGAACCCGGATCCTCCGGTCTCCGCCTCCCAAAGTACTGGGATTACAAGCGTGAGCCACCACGCCCGGCTATTTTTTATTTGTTTTTTTCGGTACTGGGGATTGAACACAGGGGCGTTCTACCTCCGCGCTACACCCCCGGCCCTATTTTTTTATCCTTTATTTTGAAACCGGGTCTCACGAGGTTGCGAAGGGCCTCACTAGGGAGGGAGGGAGAGGGGGAGAGAGAGCTGAGGCTGGCCGCAAACCTGGATCCTCCGTCTCGGCCTCCCAAAGTACTGGTATTACAAGCATGCGCCACCACGCCCGGCCATTTTTTTATTTTAAAACAGGGTCTCACTAAGTAGCTGAGGGCTTCCCTAAGCTGCTGAGGCTGGCCTCGAACCTGCAATCCTACTGTCCCAGCCTCCCAAGTACTGGGATTACAGGCGTGCGCCACCATGCCAGCTTTGATTCTGTGCTTTTACACATTCCTTCCCCCTCTCTCCCACTTGTACCACCCCTAACCCCTCCTGCTCAGGGCCCGCTGGGCTCCTTCATTTAATGGGCCACTCCTGGCACATTCCGGCCACCCTGATAGAATAACACAGAGCCTTAAGACAGCAATTGCTGTGCAGGCCATTATATTAAAAAAATTGATATGGAGTATATAAAGTACTTTCGACAATGTAACAAAAAAGGTACACCTACAAACTACATATAGCCCTAGAAAGAAGGGGATTTATGATAATATCCAGTGAAAAATAGAAAAAAAAATACTTGGTGATTAAACCTATATAAAAATGTATATACCCATGGGAGGGGAAAGGAACAAAATAAAATGGTTGAACCAGAGGAGTGGGATGGTTTGTGATTATGTTTCAAGTTCCTTTGCTATGATTGCAATTTTCTCTCTAATATAAACACTGCTTTTGGAATTAAAAAGATCCAGGTTTCTCAAATTCCTCTTTGCACCCCCTCCTCCTTAAAGCCTCCCAACATCTAACCCAGGAGCAGCTGAGAACCTAGTGGTGGCTCTGGAACCAGCTGCTGCCCTGGGTCAAGTCCTGGCTCTCCTGCCTGGGCTGTGTGGCCTTAGACAGGTTACTTAACCCCTCAGTGCCTCAGCTTTCTTTTTTTTTTTTTTTTTTTTT
>PVJS01018810.1:0-34435 GCA_004027185.1 Glis glis | reverse complement strand
TTAATTGGTGTGTGTGTGTGTGTGTGTGTGTGTGTGTGTGTGTGTGTGTGTGTCTAGGGAATGGAGGCTGAACCCAGGGGCATTGTACCTCCAAACCTACAAGCTACACCTCCGCCCTATTTTTTATTTTTTATTTATAACAGGGTCTCATTATGTTGCTGAGAATCTCGCTAAGTAGCTGAGGCTGTCCTTGAACCTGTGATCCTCCTGTCTCAGTCTCCTAAATACTGGAATTACAGGCATGGGTCACCATGCCCAGCTAGTTAATTACTTTTTGACAAGGTGACAAGACAATAAATTGTTAGAGAGGGTGCTGTGACAATTGTTCATGTATAGTAATATGAAGTTAGATTCTTCCCTTACATTATACATAAAAATAACTTAAAATTTGTTATGAGCATCAATATAAGACCCAATGCAATAAAATGTTTAGGAAATAACATAGGAGAAAGTCTTCTAGACCTTGGGTTAGGCAATAATTTTTTAGCTATGACAAAAGTACAGTCCATAGAAGAAAAAATCAAGATAAATTAAAATCTTATCAAAATTTAATACACTTGTGTTTCAAAAGATATCATTAAAAAACTGAAAATATAAGCAACAGGCTAGAATACAATATTTTGTAAAGCATACAAACATACATCTGATAAGGGTTTATATCCTAAATATACAAAAAATGTTTATGCCTCAATAATATGAAGACAAATAACCCAATAAAATAAACAAAAGACTTGAATAGGCATTTCAATAAAATATGCAAGCTGGGCACAGTGGTGCATGCCCATAATCTCAGTACTTGGGAGGCTGAGACAGGAGGACCATAGGTTTGAGGTGACCCTCAGCAACTTAGTGAGACCCTCAGCAACTTAGCAAGACTCTGTTTCAAAATTAAAAATAGGGCTGGGGGTGCAGCTCAAAGGTAGAATGGCCTGGGTTCAACCTCCAGTACCAAAAATGGGGGTGAGGGGGGAACGACATGCAAGTAACTGAAAAGTATAAAGGGAAAAAACCCAAGATCCCATAGGATGCTGGCAGAAAGCTCCATTGACTTGCCTACATCACTCACCCCAAGCTTGAAAAGCATGCTCTTGCCCACACTGCCAAGAGTCTCAGGCTCTTCCAGCCAAAGGCCACAGACAAGGTTCAAACCAAGGCCCCGTCCCAGGCTGCAGCTGCAGCTCCAGTTCAGGCTCCCAGAGGTGCCCAGGCCCCCCTGAAGGCTCTATAGTAAAGGCCTCTGTCTGCCAATGTGAGGACAGGAGTGGCGTGTGGCCCCTGGGCTGCTGTCTGCATGGGGCTGCATCCTCCTGCACTATCTATACAAGTAAACCCAAGGCAAGAACAATAACAACAACAAAATTGAATATACATTTCCCATGGGATCCAGGCATCCCATTCTCTTAGGAAGCTATCCAAGAGAAATGAAAACATATATTAATATATATACTGTCACACAAATGTTCTTAGGAAATTTATTCATAAAAGCCAAAAATTAGAAATAGCCTAAATACTCGTAAGCTAATCGATGTATAGACAAAATGGTTTATTGATACAATGGAATATTATTCAGCAATTAAAGGAAGTGGATAACTAATAAATACTACACTATGGGCAAAACTCAAAAAGCATTATGGCGAATGAAAGAAGTCAAACACATGAGAACATATACTGTGCTATTCTGCTAATGTGATGTCTCCGAAAAAGGCAAATCTATGGAAACATATACGAGATTAATGGTTGCCTGAGGTGGTAGTTTGGGGTTGGAGATGTGAGGGATAGAGTTTTAAGTTAGTGGATACAAGGGATCTTACTGGGATGATGGAAATGTTTTAAAACCGATTTACTGGAATAGCTGCATGACTTAAAAACTAACTTAAAATCATTGACTAGTATATAACTGCAAGTGGTAAATTATAGGATATATGAGATATATTTTGCTGAAGTCCTATTTAAAATATATTTATTTTTCATTAAAGATGGGGTTCTAGGTCATTTTCAATTCCTATCTGTGATTTTTTTCTTCCAGCGTTGGTTTAAAATATTTCCCAAAAGAATAGCCCAAAAGTCAATGAAAACTAGATTCCAATACTATACAAAACCAATTGAGAGAGATTTTCAAAAAACACTTCTGTAGAGAGTGAGACATAACTTTAAAGTTATCCTTTGTGAAATCAGTTTACACCATTCACCAACTATTGAATGTTGACATGTCCTACTTACTTTCACTGCCTTTCGAAAGAACTTTTATGATGAAACTTCTCTTCTAAAATAAATGTAGCTAAATATTAAGTGACACAAGAACTTATTATCTGACAAAAGGTAATAAAATAAGAAATAGGCTGAGAACTTCATCCCTGAGTCTGACTTCACAATGAGCTTATCAACCTGCAAGGACTTAAAAGATAAAAATAAATAAATAAAATAAAATTTCAATTCAAAAGGTGATATCTTCCCTTATAAAGCTGGTAATTTTAAAATCTACTTCGCCTAACTCACATTAGATTATCACTAGTCACCCGAGTAATTTTTTTCAACAAGGCCCCTGCAGTTAGAATTTACGATAAAATTGAAGATAACAAGACATACAATTCACTAACATTTCCTGCAGCGAACCATTAAGTGAGGGGCATGTTTGCAAAATTAGAAGCTGGATGTATTTATATTATTATTTTCAAAGAAATAACTCCGGGCACAGATCCCAGACTCCACATTCAGAATAGAAATTAAAGCAATTAAAGTCTCATTGAGAATTACCAATAACAATGTAACAAAAACAGTGGGTCTCACTTTCTGTCTAGATAAGCTACCATTATAAAAGAGAGGAAAGCAAGTAGAAATTCCCACTCTCTTATTTTTCTGGTTACCATTAGCAACATTTATGTGGAGTTATGCTAACCTGGTTAGGAAGCAAGGACACCAGGGTCCAAGAAAGATTGAGATGACAGGACATCCTCCTTCTGCCTGTCACACACAAACACTGAATTTTAAGGGACATGATACCCACAGTAAGCATATTCATGGCATTAAAACTAATACTAAATATTAAAATGATTTCAGAAAGATGCGGTAGGCTGCCATTTTGCATACCCATAGACAGGAAGTATAATTGGGTGAATAATTCATATGAACATCTATACGAAAAATAAATAAAAGCTACATTGGATCTTTGCCATCATTCTAGCACCGATGAAGGATAAACTAAGTAAAATCAGCATTCTATTGTAGATTCTTAAAAAATTTCAAATGAGTAAAAGCAACTTCTATGATAGAAATATTTAGTATTAGTTAATAATTTCAAAATAGGCACTGCATCTTATAGTGCCATTATTTTCCATAGCACATGAAATGCCAATGATCTAAATTTCTTTGTTTTTTGTTGACTTTAAAATTCACAGTAAAATATATTTGCATATGGGGTGGGTCTTGCAATGGGAGGGTGTCATAAAAATACCTAATAACCTCCTATAATCTCCTCTCCAGTGTTATAAAAATTAGGACAAGATTTGGGGTCATATTTGTTATTTAAATCTACTTCACCAAGTAATGTGTGCATGTATATTTGTATCACTTTGAATCTAACTATGATGTACAATTGCATCACACCAATAAAATATAAACAAAGTAAAATAAATGAGAATATTCACAAAAATAAATAAAACAACTTTAAATTCGAATCATATTACACTGCTAGGTAAACACTGAAGGAATGAAGACTTTGTTTTAAGCACAGAATTCATGTGGTACATCCATAGGATGAATAAGCATAAATATAATAGTAAAGGCAATGACTCCCTTTTAATACTTGTGAATTCACAAGTAAAAGCAATGCCTCCCATTAAAGATATATGCTCCCCAAGAAATGACCAGATTTATCAAAATATTATTGGTGATTGAAGTAGAGTATTATAAATCTCAACCATTTCTGCCACAACTTCAGAAACAAAAATCTCTATGAGCTAGACAATCTTAATATGTCCTCATTTTCTTTCAAGACTCAAATCAACTTCTGATGTGGTCTCAAGGGTGTCTGCTATGACTAGACACCTGATTTCATCTCTTAAAGATAGGGATTTTGTCACCATCCAGCTGAATGGACTTCAAAACTACATGCAAAAGGGGTTCTGTAGGAGCAGGCTATGTTCATCATAATTAACAACAACAATAATAATAATGATTAATCTTTCCCACACATTATCTCATTAAGTTGTCACAACTGGGTGAAGATTAAGTATCATTAATCCCATTTATGAATAAACTCAGGCTTAAGGGTGTTACTGAACCTGATCAGGGGCAGAATCTTTGTAGAAAGAGGTACTCTGGTCTCTTTTTCTTTTCTGAAGTTTCATTTTCCTGCTGTTGATCTTCCCTTCCCTTTAGACCTACTCTGGTAGGTAGAGAATCACATAAACAGAAAGGAAATATTTGCTTCTTTCAACTAGCTCAACCTCCTAAAATAGCTTTATTCCACCTGCCAGATGGATGTTTCTTTGTATTTGTCACTACAATGAGACCTGCTCAGAGATCTCCAGGTTTGTTTTTGTTTTGCTTTTAATTTCAAGGGAATTGATTCTTTTAACTGTTTTTGAAAAATTGTATTGTTTCATTATAATTATACATAATAGTAGGTTTCATTGTGACAAATTTGCACATGCACATAACATAATCTGCTCGGTTTCATTCCCTAGTTTTAACTGATCCTTCTCCAGTGTAGCAGCTTCTGCCCCTCCCTCCTCCTTGGATTCTATAGAAATCTTTTTCTCTTACCTGTCCTCCCCACAAAACCTCATTGTCAACCGCCCAGTCCCCATTTTATACAGGCCTCACTCCTCCCCATTGTTGACCATAATTCCTCAGGATATCCAAAAGTAGTTGGTGCTCAGAAAAAGTTTGAGAAATAATGTCCTACACAATCTGAGGGATTTTTAAAGCTAACGTTGGTTTCTCCTCCATTTTATGCTTATATATTTACATATGGCGTATACTTTGGTTTAACTGACATGAAAGTCATTTTTATATACCTTTAAAAGATTAATTTTGTGCAAAGCACTTAATGTGTAATTTCATTTATTTACTAGTATTCCAAATCTTGGCTAATAAAATTAACAAAGAATAGTCCTCATTTTTTATATGTTCCTTATCTCCTCTCCTAATGTCAGATCCATTACCTAATTCATACAATGGATATATTTGTGTTGCCTAGAGAACACCTCTTCCCCACCCCTCCCTATTTCCAGGTGGAGGGGTCCCCACTATAGAAACCCACTTGGCCTTCTGCTCACCTTTTACTGTTTCCCAATGAGGAGTGAGCCATTTGGTTGGCAGTTGGCTCTTGGAGTCATGGGACCAAGTCTCTTGATTATCATAATCCATTTGTCAAATATCTTTAAGCACTAGAAACTAGCCCCTTTTTACTGCCATCTCTCCCCTGGGACAGAAATAAGACAGAAATCATATAAAAATCCAAGTTTTTCTTTAGTAGGGCTATTTCAAGATTTTGATAAGAGAGCAAGTGGTACTAGTAAGTCCATTTGACTAAGACCTAAGCTAAAGATGATATTTTAATCTCTATCTGCCTGACTCCTGTCTATCTCCAAATTTGGTGAGAGACTACGGTATCATTCTTCCCAAACTACAATAAACCTCAATATTTTATTCACTCTTCTTGGTTCTGGGAATACAACTATAACTAAGAAAGTTAAATCCCTGCTAGCAATTTCACCACTAAAATATATGCCTTATTTCAGCCTTTCGCCTTGAATCTAACTTGTTCTATCTTCCAATACAATAATGCCAGAATGATTCCTGAAATTGTATGAATGGTAAAATGGGAGCAGGTTTCAGCCAACTATGGATGCTGAGGACTTTCCTTCCCTACCACTGAAAATACTCCCAGGTCAACAATGCGATCATCAATTAGTAGGGTTTAGAAATGTACTTGGACCAGTAGGCAAAGGAATATTTGTACAGTGCAGTTCCAGGATTCAGGAAGCACACAGGAAGAACCTTGTATAGGAAAATACTGAGGCGACACTCAGCTATTTCTGGAAGGTCCTCCACTAAGACTGGTGAGAAAGTGGGCTAGATGGCTCGTTGGTCTGGGAGACATCGCATGCCCACTTCATGAGCTAGGTTTAATGACATCACTTGTCTCTCATGAGGCTCTCTGGCACTGGCAACCAAGGATACTAAGCAGTCCTGCTGCCACTGAATTCACTCTCAGCAGACCCCTTAGGTATAATTTCCTGCCCCAGGTCCAACAGGACTTCTTTTTAGTCATATTTTATAGGCACACAATAATTATACAGAATAGTGGGTTGCATTGTGGTATATTTGTACATGCACATCACACAATTTGATCAATGTTAACCCCCAACAGGACTTCTTAGACACACACCACATCCAATTCTTCTCTACTTTCCCTGACAGCCAATAAAGTTCATCTAGTCTCCAGGTATAAGTAATGTGCTATTCCTTTATCATCACTCCAGTCTTTTGTTAAGAAATAGGCTTTATATCCTGTTTTCTTCAGAGTTATCTTTTATTGATTCTGACACATCTTTCTTCTCCTAACAAAAATCTTCCTTGTAAATAAAAAGTTATCTTTTCTAAACTCCTGGCTTAGTGGACTTTGAGAACCTGTTTTAAAATTATTTATCTATGCTATACCAATTCTAATTTTTCCCGAAGCAATGGGATGGCTCTGGCTGACTAGGCCTGCTATCTCATTGAAGAAAGTGTGGAACAGAAGGGGCAGTGCTTACTTTCATGAGAAAAGTTTTCACTCTAATGGTTAATATCCATTAAATACTGATCACATGCTAAGCATTATACCAAGAATGTTCCTTTGCTTTATCATAGTTAAACACCATAAAATAACTCTGTATACCACGTACTATTATTATTCCCACTTTACAAATTAACTAAATGAAGCTATAGTTATATTTCCAAGTCTATGTATCATAAGAGTATATCTGACTCCTACTTCAAGTCATTTAATAGCCCTCATGTGTCTAAAGGACAAACTGAACCACACAGAGTGCGAAATATGTGACCCTTCATATCTGGACTAACCTTTGTTTTTAGCATCATTTCTCCTACCCCTGTGTGCCCCACTATTCCCTACCCAGCTTTACAAACACTTTGACTTTCCCTGAACTCCATCATTTTGCAAACTTTAACATTTCTCATGCAACAAATATCTTATCTGCATTTTTTCTTCAACCTAAGAAGCCTTACTTCTTGGAGTTGTGTCTTTGCTTCAGTAGCTTCTCATTGATGAAGAGCTCACCAATTCTCCAAGGCAGAGCTAGGCATTCCCTTCTTCAAACTCATTGTGTCCATTCCTATCTTCCAGAATTTACCACTCTGTAAAGCTTTATCTCCCAGTACATCTGTCTCATTAGTAATTGGACTATGTTAAAGGGAAAAAAATGGAAGGAATGAAACAAATGTGAATCAGGTATCAAATGCATATCAAGTACACTGATAGAGCGTTTCTTTTTTTATTCATTTATTGGTACATCGGAGTTATACGTTTTGATAAGTGTCAGGGTATCAGAAGCATGCATGCACACATCGCTCATTTAGCCCTCCCTCAGTTCCCACCCTATTCCCGCCCCCTTCCCTCCTTTTCGTGCTCAGCATAGTGATTGACTTTGATAAGTTTGTGTATATACATCATGTGCATTAGTGTATTTCCCTCTTGCCCCCTCCCATCACCCTCAGATCGCCTTCTTTGCTTATCTAAAGTTTTCTCCTTCTTTGTCTGGAGTTCCTTCTAAGTCCCATTCTCCCTAGCTTTCACATATTAGGGAGAACATCCAACTTTTCACTCTTTGTGACTGACTAATCTCACTTAGCATAATGTTCTCCAGTTCCCTCCATTGCCCTGCAAATGATTTAATTTTGTTCTTCTTTATGGCTGTGTAAAATTCCATTGTGTACATATCCCATAGTCTTGTAATCCATTCATCTGCTGATGGACGCCTTGGCTGGTTCCAAAGTTTGGCAATTGTGAATTGTGCAGCTATAAACATAGGTATGCATGCATTAGTCTGGTAGTTTAGATCATTTCTCATACATTCTTTCCCATGTTTTTAGTCTTTACAAACCTTGGAATACAAATAATTTCATCCATTGTATGTGTGTGTGTGAGGGTGCACAATTTTTGGAACCATATAGAAGGGTAAATCCAAGATGTTGAGTCATGTCTGATTTCACAGCATATGTCCTTTCTTTTATATCTTGCTTTCTTTATATTGGCACCATCAGTCCATTAAACAATACTCGGCACATGGCCAGTACTCACTAAATGTTTGGCAAATGAAAGGATGAATAACATTTATAAATTTACCAAGCACTTTCTTAATAACCGTCCCATTGTGCTTCACATTAGTTCTGAATAAAGAAAATTACATTTATCTAAATAATGCTGTATATTCCCAAGATTAGCAAGTTATTTAAAGAGTTGACTTTTTAAAAAGAGCTGGTAAGGTTTTATTTGTATAGCATTAAGCTGTATAAGAGGTTATTAAAACCAGACTTTTATATCTCTAAAGAGTCTATATATAAAATGGTTGAAGTCCATGGACACCCTTAACTTTGTATGGGTTCTGTGCATTTTATCCAGGGAAAGAATCTGTAGATATTTTTAGAAATAATTTCAGAAGTCTCTAGTACCCAAGTGAGTAAGAACCACAGACTATATTATTCTTATCGTCATTTCTACTCTCAATTATGTAATTATGAATAAGTATTAAGATGCATGTTGTTTTCATATCTGAGCCCTAATTTTATGGAAGAGAAATGGAAATGGAACTAGAGATTGAACCTAGTGGGGGGAAAATGACGCGCTCCGTTTTAAAGCCACTGTAACCCACCCAGTCCTAGCAATTTCTATCTTTATTAAGGTAGCCAAATTGGATTGAACAGTTAGCTTTTATAGGTTTGTTTGTTTTCTTTGTTTTAGAAGAGGATGTGGGTAGAGGGAATAGTTTTTTCTCCTCAATTTCCGAGATGTGAACAGAAACAAGCTGACAGGTATGCGTGAAAAATATAAACTTCAGGCTAAACATCTGTTTCTCTCATCACTTTCAAGTCAATTTGAAGTGCTTATGTTCTAAGCATTCGTGGCGGCTCCAGGCTTCAGTAGTGCTGAGTGCCCACCTACTATGAATGTATCCACCAGCCATGCACCGTGAAGAGCGCCGTCCTCAGCAAATGTTCTCCTTTCCAAGCAGATGTATGTCAAAACCAGTATTTCCTTAGAAATTTGAGAAAAAGAAATAAAAGGTATCCAAACCTGAAAGGAAGAAGGTAAACAGTCTCTGTTTTCAGACTGCATGATGCTATATTTAGGAAACCTTGATGATTTCACCAAAAAAAGAAAAAGGAAAAAGCTGTTAGAAATAATAAATTCAGTAAAGTTTCAGGATACAAAGACAATGTAGAAAAATCAGTAGATAACTATTCAGTAACAACAAATTAACTGAAAAAGAAGTTCAAAAATCCCATTTACAATAACTTAAAAATTAAAATATTTAGGAATGCAATTAAGCAAGGTAGTAGAAGATGTTTATACTCAGAACTACAGAAGTAATTAAGTAAAAAATTGAAGGAGATACAAATAAAGGGTAAGATGTCTTGTATTTATGGGTGGGACTAATATTGTCAAAATTATTCAAAGATAACTCATGTTAACCAAAGCTATCTGTAGATTCAATGCAATCCCTATCTAAATTCCAACTACATTTTTAATAGAAAAAGAAAAAACATGAAATTTTTATGAAACCACAAAAGACACAGATGGACAAAGCAATCCCTTGAAAAAAAAAAGCTGGAGGCATTACACTGCCCCATTTAAAGGTAATACTAAGTTTTTATATTCTGGTTATATGATGACAAAACTTCAAAATAATTTCAAGTTTCATTTTACATTGTTTGAGTACTATTCTTCCCATTATCAAAGCATACCTCTTCTCTGCACATAATCCACAATCCCTAAATAAAACTATGCCATCAAAGGAAAAATCTAATAAAACATTTTAAATCTAATAAAACAAATACATATTAGAGATAATGAAATGGTAGTATTCTCCCAGAAAAGTAAGGCTGTCATTGAGTTAGCCTGATTTCTCTAGATTAGAAGAAAATTCATAGAAAGACAAAAAAAGAAAAGAAAATCTTGGGAATTAAGGTTCACCTTCTAATAGCAACTATACACAATGCCAATAAAGCACAGGGCACAAATAAATAAGTTTCAGTTTGTCTCAAAGTTTCAATACTACATGAATTCCAAATCAGGCTTGGCTAGAGATATTATGTTACTTCCTAGGGGAAATCAATACTTTTAGAAAAGGAAAAAATAGTGGCTTTCCTTTCTTTTTTAAACAAAAAACTAAACTCAAGTCTTCCTTCAAGAAGCTCAGAAGCCTCACAATCCCAGAATGACTTCAGATAGCTCTACCGAAACAAAGGCCCTCAATGAAGCAGGAAAGTTGGCAGAAGTTAACTGTATTCCCACTTGAAAGGAAGAGAAAATGAACATTTCTATTTGGTCTGGATTTCTGGAGGAGTTCAATTTGATCAATTCTCTCCCTTCTCTAAAAGCAAACAAAAATCTATTTTGAAGTTTTTATTATTTTCTATGAAAGGAACACATTTCAACCAACAGAATGAAACTCAAACTTATCAGTTTACCATGATGCATATTTTGATGATCTTGGATAGTTTTGCCTTTCCAGTCCAAAGAATTTTCAAAAGCAAATAACTTTTATTTGCAAATATTAAATGAAATTGCAAATGCATTTATTTCAATAAGGACAGGGATTTGCTTGCTTTTCCAAGTGCCTTATCTGACGGTGCTCAAGGTCCCTGTCACCCCGTAGGCTGGTCTTTTATGACCATTGTTATCCATGCGGCATCAAGTTAAAGTAAACTGTTGGAAGCCTGGAAGCAGACCAGAGACCCAAAGGAGGCAACTTCCAGATTAGGGGTCTTTGTTGAAACTGCAGCCTTTGCTGCCTGACTCCAAAAGCTGCATCTACATCACTATGCTATGGGCTTTTTCCAAAATCTCAAAAAACTACTCTGCCCTGGTAGGTTGCAGGATGAATATGTTGAGGAATTACACCCTCCCCCCCTCTACCCAGGGCCTAACTAGTGAGAGTGAGTATATAAATACCCCAGTTCTATAACTCCTCAGTCAGTATCATTTGGACACATGTATTTTCCACTGATTTTAGAATTTACCTAAAAGATCAGTCTTTAAGTTACCTACAGTGATACTTGGGGCTAAAACCACTGTTTATGGGTTTTTTTGAATGATTTATTTTCCTATTTTTAATTTTTTTATTTTATTTCTAGATGACAAATAATAACTGTACATATTTATGGGATATAATGTGATGTTTCTTTTCTAATTAATTTTATTTTTAATACTTTATTGGTGCATTGTAGTCTCACATCATAATGTAGTTCATAGTGATAGTGATATACTAACAGTATAGTGAAACCTCACAGCACTTGGTGGGCTTTCCCTGGCTCCCTCCATACTCCTCCCACCCTTCCCCATACAAGATATTGAGATTGGCATTGGTATTTTCACATATGTACATAATGTCAGTGGAATTGTTTCCTTCATTAATTCTCTCTCTTCCCCCTTCCCAAAACTACCTCCCTCTCTCCAATGGAGTTTCTCCTCCATTATCTAAATCTCTCTTATATCCCAATTACTCCCTAATTTTCACATATGAAAGAAAACATTGACCCTTTACTTTCTATGACTGGCTAACCTCACTTAACATAATGTTCTCTAGGTCCATCTATTTTCCTGCTAATGACAAAATTTTGTTCTTTATTTCTGAGTAGAATTCTATTGTGTGTATAACCCATAATTTTGTGATCCATTCATCTGTTGATGAACACGGGGTTGATTCCTGGATATGTATGTGTTACTATAATTTTCTGATTTCACTCCCTTTGGAAAGATATCCAGGTGAGGTATACCTCGATCATATAGTGAATCCATTCCCAGTTTTCTGAGGAATCTGCACACTGATCTCCATAGATGCTATGCTAATTTGTAATCCCACCAACAATTTAGAAGAGAGTTCCTATTTCCCTACATCCTTGCTAACATTTATTGTTATTTGACTTCTTGATGATTGCCATTCTGATTGGAGTTAGATGGAATCTCAGTGTAGTTTTGATTTGCTTTTCCCTGATTGTTAATCATTTTTTCATTGATGCATTGGCCATTAGTATTTCTTCTTTTTTTTAGTGTCTTTTTAGCTCAATTGTCCATTTTTAGATTGGGTTCTTAGTTTTTTCAGTGCTAAGTTTTTTAAGTAATTTGTATATTCTAGATATTAGTCCTTTACCAGAGGAATAGCTAGAAAAGATCTTCGCCCATTCTGTAGGGTCTCTCTTTAGACCCTGGATGGTTTCCTATAATGAACAGAAACTTTTTAGTTAACCATCCCATTATTAATTCTTGTTTTAATTTCCTGAGTTTGGGGGTCTTATTGAGGAAGTTTTTATGTGTGTTTATATGTTTGAGTGTTGGACCTATACTCTCCTCTAGTAATTTCAAAGTCTCTGGTCTAATTTCCAGGTCTTTGGTACATCTTGAGTGATAGGGTTTTAATTCCATTTTTCTACAAATGCATAACCAGTTTTTCCAACATCATTTGTCGAAAAGGCTGTCATTTATCCAAGGTATGTTTCTGGCAACTTTGTTAAAAAATCATTGGCTATAAATGTGTGGATTTGCTTCTGTATCTTCTGTTCTGTTCCATTGGTCAACGTGTCTGCTTTTGTGCCACTACCATGATGTTTTTATTACGGTAGCTCTATAGTATAATTTGAAGTCAGGAACTTTTATGCCTCCTGCATGTAATATTCTATATATGTTTATTAGGTCCATTTGGTTTATAGTGCTCTTTAGGTTTGAAGAGTCTTTATTCACCTTTGTCTGGAAGATCGATCTAGTGGTGTAAGATGTATGCTGAAGTCTCAAAATATTATATCGGGGTTTATCTATAAGCTAATGTCCCAAATAGTTTGTTTAATAAAAGTGTGTGAGTCCACATTTGGGGCATAAATGTTTACTATCAATATATATTCTTGTTGGATTACTCCTTATTAGTACGAAGTGACCACTTTGTCTCTTCTGAAAAGTTGTAGCTCAAAGTTGGCTTTGTCAGATATGAGAGTTGCTATTCCTGCTTGTTTTCAGTCTCCAGTTGCATTAAATATCTTATCCCATCCTTTCCCCTTTAGCCTATGAATATCTTTTTCTGTAAGGTGAGTTTCTTTTTTTTTTTTTTTTTTTTGCGGTACCGGGGATTGAACGCAGAGGCGTTCTACCTCCGCGCTACGCCCCCGGCCCTATTTTTTTTATGCTTTATTTTGAAACCGGGTCTCACGAGGTTACGGAGGGCCTCACTAAAGAGAGAGAGAAGAGAGAGACAGGGAGAGAGAGAGAGAGACAGAGAAAGAGCTGAGGCTGGCCGCGAACCCGGATCCTCCGGTCTCCGCCTCCCAAAGTACTGGGATTACAAGCGTGCGCCACCACGCCCGGCCTAAGGTGAGTTTCTTGAAAGAACATATAGTTGAATTGTGTTCTTTAATCCACATTGGCAGTCTATGTCTTTTAATTGGGTAGTGTAGACCTTTGACATTCAGTGTTATTAATGAGAGATTACTTTGTTTCCTGTCATTTTGAGTTATATTTTCTGTTTGATATAGTGTTACTTCTTTTCACTTAATTGCCCATCTGGTGGAATTTGCCCCTTCTCTGGTTCTGGTGTTTACTTTCTTTTTCTTCTTTGTATTTTATTTCTTTAAGTATTTTCTTTAGTGCCAACTTGCTACTCATGAATTCATTTGGTTTCTGCTCGTCTTGGAAGATTTTTATTCCTCCATCAATTTTGAATGATATCTTTGTTGGATAGAGTAGTCTTGGTTGGAAGTTGTTTTCCTTCAGGGTCTGGAGTACATCATACCAGTCCCTCCTGGCTTTCATAACTTTTGTTGAGAAGACTAGAGTGATTCTTATTGTTTTGACCATGAATGTCAGCATTCTTTTGCTCTCAATGGATTTAAGGTTCTTTTCTTGACCTCTACATTAGTCATTTTGATCACTATGTGGTGTGGAGAAGTTCTTCTTTGATCTTGTCTAATTGGGATTCTGAATGTCTCCTGTATTTGGATGTACAACTTGTTTCCTATGTCTGGGAAATTCTATGGTATTATTTCTCTGAAGAGGTTTCAAATGCCCTTGGTTTGTGCTTTTAACCTTCTTGTATACCTATTATCCATAGGTTAGGTCATTTAATATTATCCCATATTGCTGGAATATTCTGGTCATGTTGTTGTCTTGTCTTTATTGTTAACTCTGTGGTCATTTTTTCTTCTTCTTTAAAAATATACTTTTATTGGTGCATTATAGTCTCACATAATGATGTAGTTCACAGTGATAGGGACATACATGTACAAAGTACTTGGTGAGCTTCCTCCTGGCTCCCTCCTCATTCTCTCCCCTTACCCATGCATGATATTGAGATTACCATTGATAATTTCACATAAGTAGTGAAGTGTTCCTCCCCAATTCCCCTAGACCCCCTCCATTACTCCACTGAGGATTCTCCTTCATTATCTAAGGAGTCCCCCTTATATCCCAGTTATTCCCTAGCTTCCACATATGAGAGAAAACATGACCATTCACTTTCTGTGATTGGCTAATCTCACTTAATGTTCTCCAGATCCATCCATTTTCTTGCAAATGACATAATTTTGTTCTTCTTTATTGCTGAGTAGAATTCCACTGTGTACATATCCCATAATTTTGTAATCCATTCATCTGTTGATAAATACCTACTTTCTTTCCAGAGTAAGACTGACTATGTTTTCTATGTGGTCTAGCCTGCCAGAGGTGGTTTCTATTGAGGTCGTTAATTCATTTATTGCCTCTTTCATTTTGTTCCAAGACTCTTTTTGGTTCTTAATTAGGGCCTCAATTTCTCTATTCATATGTTTCATTTCCTGTACACCTCATTTCTAAGGTCTTTGATCAAAGTGAAAATCAAAATTCTGAATTCTCCTTCTGGAATTTTCTGCAGCTCAGTATCAGTGATCTCCCTTCATGTTGAGTTGTGAGAGTATAATGTTTCTTCATTGGCCTTCACTCTCATGTTTTCAGAATTCCCAGGTTTGTATCTCTTTTGATTTGGCATCCTCTTCCTTTTTTATATGAGAGTCCCATGTCTATTTGTTATCCCTTTACAGTAAGACCTATACTGGGGGTATATGTTTGCTTCAATGAACCTGACTCATATAATCAGACTTTTGAGTTAGTCCCTGAGAACCTCTTTAACAGTATATAGTTTTTAGTTCAGGAAAACAGGAATGTCTGATTGGCTGCAGGCCTCTGGGCCCAGCAGTGTGGCTGTCTGATTTCCCCAGAGATACTTCTGTTGTTCCACCAGCTACAATCACATGAAACCCTGCAGGCCCCTGGCCTCTGGTCTCCCTGATTTCAGAGCCCAAATTCTTCCAGGGAGAGATTGTACTGTTATGAGCCTGGGGCTTGGGTAGCTGAATTATTTAGCCCCAGGGACACCACCATTTCTCTGGGCAGATGCAATTACCTGAGATCTTGCTGGCCACTGGCCTTGGTACTTGTGTCACCCAAACACCACTGGGTGAGAGTTTATAGCCTTCTGAGCCTGCAGCACGGTTGGCTGAGTTATTTCACCCCACAGACACCACTGCGGGTGGTCCTTCAGTGGTAGCTGGAGACTCCATAGGGGAGGGGAGTAAACTGCCAATCCTAGGTCCTGCCTGCCCAAGTGTCCCTAGGGACTGTTTGCAAATTTGCATTTCTGCTGTGTCTGACTGTAACCCCTCCCCTACATCTGCAGGGATGCTTTGCAAACTCACAGACCCTGTGGGTTTGTTAATTGCCAAGCAAATCCCTGAAGCCATGCAGACTACTGTTGGGGTGGTTTTTAGGCTCACAGTATTAATGAGTGAGGGTCAGGTCCCTACAGGAAGCATCTGTAGTTTCTCAATCACTATGAGTTTAGGTGCAGCCACTGGAGTTCACTGGGTAGTTGGCTAGTTGGTCTGGAGATTCTCAGTGGTCTTGATGAGGCAGGTTGTTACAACTGGGGTCCCTGTAGGAAGGACCTGTTGTTCATGATCCTGCTGAGTTCAGCTGTAGCCACAGGAGTTCACCAGGCAGTTTGGCTAGGAGGCCTGGGGAATTGGGTCTTGAGGTATTTCAGTGTGGGGAGAAGAATGTGGTCGTTTTTATATTGGTTTGCTGCTATTACTGGCTGGACAAGATTTAGCTTCTTTGCTGGAGTTGGTCTCTGAAAATATATAAAATTAATATCTGATTCTTTTTCTTTTAAACTGTGAGAAATTTTTTCTTAATATATAACATACAAATAGAAAACTATAAAATTCTAAAGGTATATCTTCATCAACTTTTACAATGAAGCATCATAAAAAATCATCATCCAGATCATGAAATAGAATTCCAGTAACCATATGACTTCTGTCATATGATTTTTTCTTGTCAATTAAAAATTTTTTGATAATAGGAATCATAGCATATATGTTTTTGTGCCTTAGTTTTTAAATGTTATGCTTCTAAGAGTCTTCCATTTTCATGTACCAAGAGTTTGTTCATTCTTGTCACTTATAAAATATTCTATTGAATGTTTACACCACAATTTATTTGTTCTTTTTTTCCAGTTTGGAACTATAAATAAAGCTGCCATAGACAATCTCATTTATCCCATTCAGTAAAACTATATACATATTTATACACACATATATATGCATATATATGTATATACACATCAATAATGCTATCCAAATATGCTTATATAGGCATATATTTTGGGAGGTGATAGCATATATATTTTGGGAGGTGATAGCTATAGAAGGTAATACCAAAGAGCTTGAAAAACCATTTCTTAATAGATACTTCTACCAGCAATGCATAAGATTGTTGTATAATATTCTGGTGGAACTTTGTTGTTTTTCTTCCTTAAAATTGTAGCTATTTTGGTAATTTGTGGTGTTATCTCATTGTAGTTTTAATTTTCTACTGACTAATGGTATTGAATGCATTTTAATAAATATATTAAAAGATATGCTCTCTACTTAACTGCCTGCTCACATCCTTTCTTACATTTTCCTATTGGCTTGACTGTCTTCTTCCTAAAGTTTTGCAGTTTTTCTGTATATCCTGGATACAATTTCTCTCTATTTATGCCTTGCCTCTCTACTCTCTTAAATATAACCATTAATTTTAATAAAATATAATTTAATGTAATTCAGTTTCAATATTGTTCTTCATGGTTAGTGCATTTTTTATCCTGCTTAAGGAATCTTTGATTCTACCAAAGTGTAAACATGTTTCCTTTTGTTTTCTCCTAAAGGATTTATTCTGATTTTTATATCTGATTTTTAGATCTATTTTTCATCTGGAATTATTTTTATACTGTGTGAGGTAGGGGGTTAATATTGTTTTTTTCCAATATCCGATTTAACCAAAATAATTTATTGAAAAAAGTCATTGTTTTTCTCACACTACACTGCAGTTTTGCTGTGGGTGAAAGTAAGTATATATTCTGTTCTATTCATCTTTTTGTCTATACTTGTGAAAATATCTCAACATCTTATTAGTTACAATAAATCTTGATATCTGTTAATGTAAATTTTCTTCAGTTTCATTCCTTTTCTTCATAGTTATCATGGCTGATATCTGGACTTTTTTACTTTCCCACATCTTAGAGCAAGCTTGCCAATTTCCACTGGGGAGGAAAAATTCTGTTAAGACTTCAGTTGGGATTTTATTAATTTTATGGATTATTTTGGGAGAGGACTGGAATGATTTTATTAATGACTTTTCCAATCTGTGAACATAATTTTCTATGTTATAAGCCATAGATTTAGTTGTTCTTTAACTTCCCTTAGTGATATTTTGCAGTTTAAAAGTAGAGATTTTGGAAATCTTTTCCCAGGTTTATTCCCTTTGTACTACTCTAAGTTGTCTAACTTTAAAACCCTGTTTTTCTATAATCTGTTGTCAGTATATTTAAAGAGATGTTAATTTATGTATTGATCTTATTTCCATAGATTTTACTATATTTACTTTATATTTCTAATAGTGTAACTAGAAGTTATTTGAGTTTTCTAAGTACAAAAATCACATTGTACATGAACGTTTTCTATGTTTCCAATTTTTATAACTTTTAGAGATGTTCTTCTCTTATTATACTGAGAATATCAATAAAATGTGGACTGTAAGTCACAATAGTTGCCACCCTGATGTTGCTTCTGATCTCAGCCAAAAGGTTTTCAATATTTCATTATAAAGAATGGTGTTCTTTCTAAATTGTTTTTTATGTTCTCTTTGAGACTTTTTAAAATTCTCCTATTTTGGTGTTGGTGATGACTTTAGCTTTTTAAAAACTATACTTTATGGATTCCTTTGAGGAATTATAAAAGGAAGATACATTAACTCCATCCAGTGTTCTCTTGCTCTTTCTTTCTCCTCCCAATTTTGGTTTGAGACACAGGCACAGCCTGTGTTCCTGTTTTATGTTCCCAGCCTCACTCTGGTCTGGCTCCAGCTCTTGGTCTCACCTCTGTCATTATGTTTACTTGTTCTACCTTTATCCTCCTTCTCTGTTTTGTTCTCACTGGTAGATTTGTCCTCTAACTCTTCTACTGTTGGATTAGTCTATTTGGCTCCTTGCTTCTCCTTTGGGGAAATTGCTTCCAAATTTGACCCAACAGTCATAGTTCTTGAGTGTTTTGACTTTTCATATTTGCTATGCTCTCAACCTTGACTTTTGGGCAGAAGAGAAAATCCAAGATGTTGATCTTCTTTTGCTTTCATTCTTCCAGAGTGTTTCATGAGTAACCATGGCAATTTTAGAATTTGGGATTCATGTCATTAAGCTACTCTAAAGGGAAAAGATGAACTCTTCAGAGTAAATTACTGTTTAAGATTTCTGGAAAGTCCAGGCACTTCAGGTAGAAGGTAAAATGTTCCTGGTTTTGTGGAAGCAACTCTGTTTCTCATTGCTTCCAAGTTCATCTTTTCCAAATTACCTCACCGAAACTTTAACATGTCTAAGGTATCACACATTAGTGTTTTAGATCCCAAGCCAAAGGAGAAGTAGATAGGATCCTTCCTCTGCAGCTCAAAATAGTCTCAGCTCACCTGGTTGGGCAAGCAGGATGAGGGTGGGGAAGAGTGAACTGGTCCAAGTACATTATATTAGTTACAACAGGGTTCCAGGGTATTATACAACCATAAGTAGATTTGTGCAACATAAAGAAGCACTCTGAAGTCAAGCATGTTGGCACTCGCTTGTCATCCCAGTACTTGGGAGGCTGAGACAGGAGCATCACAGGTTTGAGACCAGTCTCAGCAACTTATTAAGACCCTGTTTCAAAATAAAAACTAAAATCGGGTTGGGGGTATAGCTCGGAGGTAGAATCCCCCTGAGTTCAATCCCCAGTACCACACACACACACACACACACACACACACACACACACACACGCACTCTGAGAAGCTGAGAAGAATGGAGACTGAATAATTTTTCTGCATAAATTGGGAAATCTTCCCTGTAGAAACATACTGATTTAGCATACACAACTATGGAAAGTTAAAAGTATTTATGAGTTTGTTTGCTTCTGGTTTTTGGTAATGTTTCTAGAAAATTCAGTCAATATGTCTTGAGCCCAGATCTTATGTTTTTGGGATAGGGAAATGAAAAAGATAGAGGTGGAGTGTTTCTGAATAATGACATTTTGACTGCATATTGTAGTTTCAATACCAACAAAGGATGAGTGTAGTTCCCAGGTAAAAGTTTGGAAACACTTCAGGTTGATATTCTCACTAATGTGTATTTGGTAGCAGTCCTTAATTTGTTTGTAGTATTGGGGACTGAACCCAGGACCTTGGGCATACTAAGCATGCACTCTTTCTACTAAGTTGCATCCTTAGCACCTTGGCCCTTTTCAAGTTGCTTTGATTGGCACAGACATTTTTGTTTCTTTCTTCTAGTTGTTTGGTACTAGAATGACCAGATATCTAGTTTGCTTTATATCTACTGTCCTGCCTGGTGCAATTTTAATGACTTCACCTTTTACTATCTCTAATTCCATATTTCAGTATCTTTTGGCTTGGAAATGATTGTGTGGTCATTCTAGTTACTGCTAATAGGCTTTTGTTGTTGTTGTTGTTTTCATAATTTATCCCAGGGATGACAACCCAAGGCAGTCACTCTAACCTGAATGCTGAGCATCTAGGATTTCCCTTCTCAGGTGTCAGGATTCTCTACCATAATAGCAGTGTTCTCTTGAGGAATCAGAGTTCTACAAGAATTGGAAACAAGTGGAAGATTTTAAACCACTTCCAAATGAATGCCCTGAATCATAGCCATTGTGAACATAGATGGTAGTGATCCTCAAAAGGGCAAGGAACACATACAATTTCCAGGCTTGTCATCTTTATATACACTCTTTTCTCTGCCTGGTAATATGAGTCTTATGTTTCTTATTCACCTTTCAAAGCCTATCATGCATTATATATTGCCACCTCTGACTGATTCTTAAGCATCCATCCTAGATTTTTTTATGAGTGTTTGTGTGGTACCAGGTATTGAACCAAGGGACATTTTACCTCTGAGTTATACTCCCAGACATATTTTATATTTTATTTTGAAACAAGGTCTCACTAAGCTGCTGAGGGTCTCACTAGGTCACTGAGACTGGCCTCTAACCTGCAATCCTCCTCTCCACAGTACTGGAGTTACAGGCATACTTCACCATGCCCAGCCATCCTAGACCTTTTGGTGGGGGATGTATAAAAGATGGCAGTCCTTGGATGGCTCTCAAGACTCAAGAATAAATGCCAGACATCAGACCAGGGACTGTGTCTTCAAGTAGTCATGTGGGGTGTGAATACAAAATATGGAGAAAATGTTACTTTTCCCACAATTTATGAATGTCTACTTACATTAAGTTTGGTAACTGTAATCATTATAGTGAAAAATATCACATATTTTTTATATTAGGGCATTAGAATCAGTTTTCAGAATGGAAGAAACCTCAGGGCTTGGACAGCACAGCTTCTCAATATAAAGGGAGGAAAGATAAAAGGATTACATGGGCCTTACTGAAGTTATAAAGTTGATAGAATGCCCAGTCCCCAAGAAACAGTGTCCTGTTCTTCAGAATGTCACCCCCAACACCTGGAGGAATGGGTATTAAAAGGAAAGGCAATAAACTCTAAGAGAAACTAAGATGCTTTAAGGGAACTAGCCTGTTAAGACACATTGCGCTACTGTGTGGCACTGAGTGCTTCATGTGGACCAATACTTTAAACATCATAACAGGTCAGTGGCCAGAGAGAGAAGAAAGGAGAATTTGTATGTCACATTTCTTCCCATTATCCTCAAAATAATTATCATAATTAACAATTGCTGAGCAGTTACCACTTGGCAGGTAGTGCACAGAAATCCATAATCTCTGATCCTCAGGTTAAAAAAAGAGGCGGGAGTTAAGTAACTTGCTATACTATTGTCCTAGGGCTGGCATAACTGAGTGTCAAAACGGGGAGGCTTAAAACAGTTAGCATTTGTTGTTTCTCAATTCTAGGGTCCAGAAATCTGAAATCAAGCTGTTTACAGGGACATGCTTTGATGGCTCTAGGAAGAATATGCCTTGTCTCTCCTAGTTGCTTGGCTTTGCCAGCAATTCTTGGCTCCTTTGGCTTATAGATGTGGCTGTTTTCTCTCTGTGTGTCTTCAAACATTATTTCTCCCTGTGCATGTCCATCAAAACACCTGCCACTGAATTAGAGCTCATACTAATTACCTCCTATTAACATTAACATTAACATGGTAACCTCTGTAAAGACTACTTCCAAATGTATTCACATTCCCATAGCTGCTTTTGTGGGATGCAATGCAATCCATAACTTTAGCCTGAGGATATAAAGCTGCCAAGTATAAGACCAATAGTATAATCCAATCTGTCTCACTTGGAAAGATACTTTAAAACTATAACATTTGGAATGCTCATGATTATTTTTAACAAGCTATTAGATAGTAGAAGGGAAGGTGGTAAGATTGATTGTGTGGTCAACACTTCTTTCTCCTCATCGATTTCCTTAAAATCACCTACACCTCCTTACATTTCTCATGTTTCATAACCGAAAGGCAGATATATAATGGTCTACATGTTCATTCCTCTGAATAGTGTCCTGGGTTTTTCAAAAGAAACCCACATTATAAATTTCATGCATAGAAAAATTTTTAAATAGGACAATTCCAACTAGTCCCTTACCCCTCCCATTCACTGGAAATCTCTTCTCCCACATTTTTCTGATCTACACCTATTCCTTCTCCGGCATCCAGGTTTTCAAACAATATTTGGAGGTCTGAGGGTTTTGGAAAAGAGAGGAAATACCCTCGATGTCAACTTCTTCTGCTCTCTGCCCTGAAAATATTGTGGAAGCAAAGACTTTAAAGTGCCTACATGGAAGTAGAGCAGGAAATTCAGAGAGGAAAATAGAAATAAATATCCAATATTCTACTACATAAGGATCATTTTGGATTCTCTCATCAACCTTGCAAACTGGGCTAGTTTTTCCAACTCTGCAGAAAAACAAAACAATGTGATAAAAAAAATACAAGCACACAGCCTTTGGTGTATTTCCCTCCATATTCCACCCGGCTCGTCTCTCCTACCTCATATGAGTTAGTGAGTATGGTAGTACTACTTTCACATATTGCCATAGTATTATTTGAACTGTTTCCTTCAATTCTCCCTCTTCCCTTCCTTAACCCCCTCCTCTAATCCACTTAGACTACACTACTAATCTATCTTTGCATTAAAGTCCCTTGTGTTTGCTATTTCCACTCTTGCTTCCACCAATGAGAGAAAATATATCACCCTTGACTTTCTGAGGCTGACTGGTCTCACTTAGCTTCATATTCTCTAGTTCCACATTTTCCTGAAAATGACATAATTTTCTTCTTTATGGCTGAGTAGAATTCCATTGTGTATATATACCACATTTTCTTTATCCATTAATCTGTTGATGGACACCTAGATTGGTTCAATAATTTGGCTACTGTGAATTGTGCTGCTGTAAACATAGATATTCATGTACCACTATAGTATTCTTTTTTTTTGTGTGTGTGGTACCAGGGATTGAACCCAGGGGCGTTTTACCTCCGGGCTACACCCCCAGCCCTATTTTTTATACTTTATTTTGAAACCAGGTCTCACAAAGTTGCAGAGGGCCTCACTAAGTAGCTGAGGCTGGCCACGAACCTGGATCCTCCAGTCTCCGCCTCCCAAGTACTGGGATTAAAAAGTGTGCGCCACCACGCCCGGCCTCCACTATAGTATTCTGACTTTAATTCTTTTGGAAAGATGCCAAGGACTGATTTAGCTGGGTCATATGGTGGTTCCATTCCTGTTTTTTTAAGGAACTTCCAAACTGATATCCATAGTGATTGTTATAAATTACAATTTCACTAACAATGTATAAGAGTTCCTATTCTCCCACATCCATGTCAGCATTTGTTATTGATTTCATTCTTAATGATTGCCATTCTAACTGTAGTTGGATGGAATTTAATATAGTTTTGATGTGAATTTCCCAAGTTGCTAGTGCCGGAAAAATAAGGCAAGAGAAGGAGATTAAAGGGAAAAAATAGGAAAAGAGTTGAAATTATCTCTATTTGGAGATGACATGATCCTATACTTAGAAGATGCAAAAAACTCAACCAGAAGCCTTCTAGAGCTGACAGACAAATTCAATAAAGCAGCCAGATACAAAATCAAACTTCAAAATTCAATAGCTTTTCTCTATGCCAACCATGAATCCAATGAAAAAGAAATCTAGAAACAATTCTATTCATAATAACCTAAAAAAAGAATGAAATATTTAGGAATAAATATAACCAAGGATGTAAAAGACCTCTGCAATGAAAATTATAAAACATTGAAAAAAGAAATTGAAGAAGGGCTTAGCAGATGGAAATACCTCCATATTCTTGGATAGGTAGAATAAACATCATCAAAATGGCCATATTGCCTAATGATAACTCCTGCATCTCTGCATTTAGAAACATTATTCCTCTTTCCACTAGGACAGCTATTTGCAAATTGTATTTGGTAGCTTCCTACTAGTCCATGGGATTCATCAATGGAAATAAAGATTTGAAGGAGAATTTTGAATGGAAATTGGTTCAGGATGACCACCTTGTCCAACTCAGAATAGTTCTGCATTCATCTGCTGAGCAGTTGCCCATAAAATTAAGAAAATAGGTTCTCGTGGTTTAAGAGGATGGTTCAACATTGTTATCAATTTTCCCCATTTACCTAGGTGGCTGTGCCATGTATGTACAAACATTATAGATCAATCAGTTGTTTTTCAGTACTGTATTTTATTGAGGAATAAATAAATAATTGTTCACTAACATCAAAGTGCCAAAATTTAAAGCTGATTTACATATGTTTAAAATTTTGAGCTGGTCAAAGTCATTAATATATATAAAATATTCCCTTATTCATTTTTATCTGCATAACCTTTCTTGAGTGAGAAAGATACTGTTCCTGTACCTGGGACATCAGCATCACCAATCGGCGCATGCACACCTGTGAAACTGTGAGCTTCTTTTATCACATGTAAGTATATTTCATCATATAAAGCACCATTGAAAATCTATTATATCTGCTACTTAAAATGCAGACTCACAGAATGAAGAGTTTTGTTACATTATTTTAGTAGTTTTTCTAGATAGCTTTAAAGTCAGAAGAAATTGAAACTCCAAACCCATACTCTTCTATTTCCCTATGGATATAAAATCATGAAATCTGAATTTCTTGAAAGATAAAGACCTATAAGGAATATGTTATGAAGTCAGATTTTTATCACTATAACAAAATACCTGAGATAATCAACTAACAAAGAGAAAACATTATTTTGGCTCCCAGTTTTGGAAGTTCCAGTGCATGATCGGTTGGCTCCATCACTCTGAGTCTGTGTGTGGCAGGTTAGGACCTCATAGCAGTACCATGCAGATCCTGCTTGCCTCATGGCCAGGAAGCCCCAGGGCCCAAAATCTCCTCAGGGGCATGCCTCCAATGGCCTAAGGATCCCTCACAAGACCTTATCTGTCAAAGGTCACACCTCATTCCACTTCTGACACCCTGGGGACCAAGCTGTTAACACACAAGACTTTGGGGAAGATTCAAGATCCAAACTATAGCACTATCCATTACATTAACAATTTTTGAGTGTCAAAGAAACTAAAGACTTCCCATAGAAAAATGTTTCTTTTAAGATGAGAGGAAGATAAAGGGTTGAATTGACCACCTATACAGAAAAACTTTCTGGATGGAACCAAAGTCTCAGAGAATATCAAATAGTGACACTGTACAAACAAGTTCTCCCTTCCTTTCTTTGCTTCTCAAATACACCACACCTGCCAATTTCCATATATATATATATATATATATATATATATATATATATATTCCCATGAGATACTTTGGGCCTGTGTTCAGAAGAAGATAGGTGAAATCCATCTTCTTTCCATTCCACACCCCATAGAAAATTAAATTTTTACTTGAAGAGTCTTTGACTTATTTTATTTATCTATATATTTACAAAATAAAATAACAAGGACAATGAACTTTAAGACAGCTTTATTTTTTTTCATCCAGTCTGGAAATACTGATTTACAGAGAGAGTGACAGGTTGACCAATGGTTTACAACCAATAGCCTCGGAGCCTAAATTCAAACTCAGTTTGACTCAGAATTGATCTCCTTAGTCATTATGAATTTTTCTATCTATAAGACACAAAACAGCAATAAATAGTCTCCACAGAGTGTCAGCTAGGTCTAGGCAGACAATTTGAATAGTCACCCCAAGCGACATGAAATATATATATATATTTATATAACAAAAATATGATCATAAACAAGTGCCTTTGACTTCTCCATTTATTCTAGTAGCTAACATAAAACTATTTATAAAAATGATGCAATAAGGACTTCATTGGCTAATTATTCTAAGCAATATTTAGCCATAAATTCATTAGTTTTCTGAAGATCCGTTTATTCATCTGCTTACTCATTCACCCTTGGGATGCAGAAGAATGCTGAGCAGTTCACAGCCTCACCACACCGGCTGTATAAACACAATTGCCTGGGGGAACATCAGAGGCCGAAATACAGCCCAGACTCCACTATTAACAGTGCACCCCCAAGATTTTGAGTCACTAGAAGGTATGCATCTTTTCTTCCTTTTTTTTTTTTGTTGGTACTGGGGATTTAACACAGGGCATTATACCTCTGAGTTACACTCCCAGGCCCCCTTTCTTTATTTTGAAGCAGGATCAACCTGCAATCTTCCTGTCTCAGCCTCCCAAGTCCTGTAATTACAGTTGCATGCCACCATACCTGGCTAATTCTCCATTTTTATAATTCCTTCTGTTGCATAGCCTTCTCCAGAAGGTTTTAAGTTGGCATTCGCCTCACTACCAATAAGTTACTGCCAACAAGGTGAAGACCAACAATCAAAACCCTCCTCAACAATCATACCATTACAGACAATCTTAAGGAACACCACTCTACCATTATGAGCCTCCCCACCCCACCCAGGTCAATGTTCCCACTCCTGGCCCCCAAAGTTAACATGGTTCCCAATATCCTCATGACAATTGTCTCACCTGGCATGCTTTTCTCTCTCCTCTTTTTTAATTAAATCTTAACCACTCATTGTTCAGAATACAGCTCAACACCATTGCTCATTTCAGACTCCTTACCCATAATAATGAACTATTTCTCTGAGTCTCTTTATCATCATTCATTATAGCTGTTAATTAATTACAGGGCATTTATTCCAGCAATGTTGTATATAGGGATTATCTCAGCTAAATAAAGAGTCCCTATCATATGTTCACAAAAATCTATCCATTTGTTTATATATCCAAAAGGTCTACTGAATGTCTACTCAATTGAATTGCTCTGGTAATAAGGTATCATTCCAGGAACTCAGAATACACATAGAACTGTGATAGTTTGAAATTCTGTACCTGTAAAGAGAGCTTTATAAATATCTTTTATATTCACACATGAATGACTAAAAAACTGAGTTGATGAACAGTGATCAATTAGTAGGCCAGTCTGAAGCATTCCTGCTATCACAATCTAATCTGAATATTTCAATAAAAAATCCATAAGGGTAAAATTACAAGAAGAATCAAATAAATGCTATAGTGCTCCCAACACTCAAATGTGGAATTAAAATATTTTCCAATTAGTCACTAATACTTTTCCATCTTAAAGAAGGGCTCTCTCAAGAGTCCATTGGTTCTCTGTGGGCAGTAGATAGCTCATTCTTGGGTGTCAGAATATATTAAATAGGTCTTCTACATACTAAAATTTTGGGTGTGTCTGATGAGAAAATTATTTAAAATAACAATTACCCTGTTTTGATAATAGTTTCTAGATGCTCTATGATCAGGCCATGATATATTATTTCATTTAATCTTTAACAATGATATGAAATCCCCATGACTATTTTTATTTATAACTGAGGACATATACTCACAGAATTTAAGTAACTTACCACAAATCACACAACACTTACAAAGTGGAGTAAAAATTAGAAGTAAAGTCAGTAGAAAACAAAAGGCTATATTCTTCACACTATTCCATAGTATCTCCATTGGGCCATTGAATAAAATACAAAAGCAAAATGCTCAGGGCTCAGAGAGAATGTCATCATGGCAGGACAATTCATGAAAAGACTAGGGACAGTGCAGCTAGATTGCCTGAGTTCTGATCATTGGCTAAATTTATCACTTAGGGCAACATACTTAACCAAACCTCAGTTTTCTTGTATATAAAATGAAGATAATTATGCCTACCTTACAAAGTGGTCATGAATATTAAATGAAATAATACATATAAAATGCTTTGAACAGGAGCTAAAAAATGCTAGATTTAGTTTTGGTCATTATAAAATATTTTTATTTTTATTAATGTTCATTCCTCAACAGTGTATTACGTTGAAGCTAATAGATTCATGTATGAAAAGGATTCCTTTGTAAAATTTTAACAATACGTATATGAACTTCCTCTGTCAAGCCCTTTTATAAGGACACCTCCTCCCTTTCATGAAAAATAAATTTGATCAAGTAAAAAATTACATGGTGGATACTATTTCTTTATCTCTACTAGTAAGAAAGACTATTTACTAACATTTATGGGAAATCCTGACTCTAATAGACACTAACAGCTTGCTCATTACTCCTAACTTCTAACAGAATGAAAATATGTTACCTCTCATGTTTTCACAGTAAAAGTGCTTAATATAATGAAACTGAAGAAAAAAATAAAATCTATAATACTGTTTGTCATTAATATACAACCAGATGTTAAAGACATTATCTATCACACTCTTTTGAAAAACTTCAATATACAAGTGCAACAAGGAAAAGGTGGCCATGGAATTTCTAGAGGTGGCTTATTTAAAACTCCCAAGAGATAAGGAATGAATAAGTAGCTGTGTTATCCTGAGATAAATACATAAGATTTCATAATCCACTGAACATAGGTTTTGAGATTACTGTGGTTTTATGCATTTCCATGAGAAAAGAAATGGTGACTTTTTTCTGTTTAAAGTTTTAACGGATGGTTAGATAGTCCTACACAGCTTCCTCCACTCAGGAACTCTACCCCAAGCAGAATTTAAAGGAGTGGTGGTTCAGTGTACCAGTGGAAAAACAGAGTTCCGCTTCTATGATTTGAATGTGTCTCCTCCAAAAACCAGATGTTGCCCATCTGGTAGTATTAAGCAGTATGGCCTTTGGGAGTTGATGGAGCCAACAGGGCTCTGCCTCCATGATATGGATTAGTTGTCTTATAAAAGGGCTTGACAGAGCAAATCTTCCCCCATTTTGCCCTTACACCTTCTGCCTTGAGAGGCACAGTGTTACCCCCACAGGACCGTGCCAAGGTGCCATTTTGGAAACAGAAAGCAGCCCTCTGAAAATACTGAGACCTCCCTTAATTTTGTAATTCCCCAACTCTAGAACTGTGGGAAATAAGTTTCAGTTCTTAAAGATTACCCAACCTGTGGTATTTTGTTATGGCAGAACAAACCAAAAAATCCATTGTCCTCACAGAAGGAAATAGATGGAATAATGAGCATGGGCATTTTGGAATTCTTTTCCTTGGGTAATCACTTGGATTATTGGGGAAAGGTTAACAGAAAGGCTAAATTAATACCCCTTTTGTGTCAATTATCGAATGAAGTTAGCATTCCATTATATTTTCATCTGACAAGGTTCAAACTAAGACCACAAGACTGTGATCTCTGATTATAGGGAAATCTTTAGTTATGCATGTAGCATTTGTTGAAATATATGAACCTCTGTGAAGATGGCACTTCTATATAACCCCTTCCTCAGAGTCTTTGTAATTAAACTAGTTCTGTGTGCTCATGTACCTCTTTTCATTATTCGAGATGATATCCCCATTCTATGTGAAGTATGGCATATCTACTATATAGAAGACAAAGGAAGAAAATAATGCTTGGGACTACCAAAGCATTCCTGTTATTTCCTGGGAATACAAGACCTATGATAGTTTATGCATGTATTGGTTATGAACTACATACATTTTTATAGACCCATGTAAGTAAAACACAACTAATTCCCCTTGTGGTATTGGATATATATATTGTGTGTGTGTGTGTGTGTGTGTGTGTGTGTGTGTATGTGTGTGTGGTGTGTTGCTGGGAATTGGACCCAGGGGCATTCTATCTCTCAGGTACACCCCCAACCCTTTTTATTTTTTTTTTTAAAACGGGGTCTCACTTGGTTGCTGAGAGTCTTGCTAAGTTGCTGAGGCTGTTCTCAAACCTGTGATCCTCATGTTTCAGCCTCCCAAGTACTGGAATTACAGTTCTGTGCCACCATGCCCAGCCAGCTGATTATGCTCACTTTTAAAAATGTCTAGCTCCTTCTGTTTAAAATATGATTTTGAGGAAATTTTTGTGTTGCTGACTTCCTTTTGAATTCATTAGCCAAGTTTAGACCCAGACCCCACATGTTCACCTTTATGCAATTCATTCCTTTCTCTGTACTTGACATATGCTTTTGCTCCAATAATTTTAACTTTGCTTGAAAATGTGTGATGGAAAAATGAAAACCTTGAAATTGAAGCTCAGGAACCTGGTAAAAAAACTTCCAATATTCACTTCTGGGTTGGAGATCCCTAAACAAGCAGTTGTAGCAGAGCAGTGGAGCAGAAGCCAGATGGGCTGAGGTTCAGGTGTGAGTCACACAGATGCTTTTGACTTTCATCAAAAAAAATATGCTGGTGCTTCATCTGGAAAGCTGACTGGAAAAACTTCATTAGGTATCAGTAAGTGCTGTCTTTTCCTCTAAGAATTGCGTTCCCCATTGTGTTCCCCATCCTGAGATAACTGTCCAGGTAATGTGATCCATCCATGTCCTCACAACTACTTTTTACTTTCAGTGAGTGAAATAGAACATTCCCTTTAAACAGGATTGCTCTTTCCCATTTGAATTGTACAGGCTTGGAGATATCACCACTAGGCGTCCAAATGACTATGATTCCACTGAAACTACTGACCTGCCAGTATAATTTGGTGATTCCAGTATAGTTATAATGAAGGACATTATATCTATACAATCCACAAGACTGAAAAGTCCTTCAGGATAAGGACAATGTAGTATTATTGCAGTAGCAATACCCATTAACTAGGACACCCTCAAACACATACACACACACACACACACACACACACACACACATACACACACACACACACTAACCTCTGGCACCAAGCATAATGCATAAATTAGGCTTCCTTAATGCAAGGAATGTTTTTGGCACAAATTAAACTTCAGAAGCAAGCCGGGCGTGGTGGCGCATGCTTGTAATCCCAGTACTTGGGAGGTGGAGACCGGAGGATTGGGGTTCGCGGCCAGCCTCAGCTACTTAGTGAGGTCCTTCACAACTCTGTGAGACACGGTTTCAAAATAAAGGATAAAAAATAGGGCCAGGGGTGTAGCTCAGAGGTAGAACGCCCCTGGGTTCAATCCCCGGTACCGTAAAAAAAAAATAAATAAATAAATAAATTTCAGAAGCAGCAAATGATGAGGCCTTCTACACCTATTAGGATAGCTAGTATAGAATTTAAAGCAGCAACAACAAACAGAAAATAACCAGTTGGAAAGGATGTGGAGAAACAAACCTTTGTGCATTGCACTGCTGGCGGGATGTAAAATGGTGCAGCCACCATGAAAATAAGTGTAGTAGTTCCTCAAAAACTTAAATATGAAGTTACCATAGTCTCCAGCAATTCTACTTTTAGGTATATACTAAAAAGTATTTAAAACAGGTATTGGAACAGATTCTTGTTCATCAATGTGTATAGCAGTATTATTCACAACATCCAAAAAGGTAGAAATAACCGCAATGTTCATCAATGAATAAATGGATAAACAAAGCTAGCATGTAAACACAATTTAATATTGTTCAGCCTGAAAAAGGAAAGACATTCTGATACATGCTACAACATGAAGGAACATTGAAAGCATCATACTAAATGAAATAAGTCTGACACAAAAGGACAAATGTTCTATGTCTAAATGTCTATTGTATGTATGAAGTACTAAAATAAAATTAAGAGAAAGTATTAAAGTGTTTTACAATGAGCTGAGGGAAAGTAAGAGAATAGGGAAGTGAGTGTTTAATGGGTATAGAATATCAGTTTGGGCCGGGCGTGGTGGCGCATGCTTGTAATCCCAGTACTTTGGGAGGCAGAGACCAGAGGATCAGGGTTCGCGGCCAGCCTCAGCTCTCTCTCTCTCTCTCTCTCTCTCTCTCTCTCTCTTTCTCTGTCTCTCTCTACCTAGTGAGGCCCTCCACAACTTCATGAGACCTGGTTTCAAAATAAAGTATAAAAAAATGGGGGAGTGTAGCGCAGAGGTAGAACAGCCCTGGGTTCAATCCCCGGTAACGCAAAAAAGAAAAAAGAATATCAGTTTGGGATGACAAAAAGAGTTCTGGAAATGGATAGTGGTGATGGTTGCAAAACATTATGAAGGTATTTAATGACACCAAATTATATATTTAAAAACAGTAAATTTTATGTTGTGTATATTATACCAAAAAAAAAGTGACACACACCCCATTGGTCTCTCACTATTTCCTAGGGCCAGTTGTGATTTCTCAGTTCTGTATGTGTCTGAATTCTGGCTTTCAGTAAGTGAAATAGATTGAAGAAGAATATATTCCCTTGATATCAGTAATAATTCAGAAGCAGAGGGAAGACCCAAGCGGTAGAATTTTGTTCCTGCTAATTGGGATAAAGAAGATCTCAACATTAAACGTATTTTTTAATTCCCAAAATGAAGAAACAGATTATACCATTTGCATTAACATGGAAGTTGATTTTTCTTTTTTATTCAAGAATTCTCCCTAAAACATCCCCACCTTATATGTGGTGGTGGTGGTGGTGGATGGGTGTGTGTGTGTGTGTGTGTGTGTGTGTGTGTGTGTGTGTTATACAAACTTTGAAAGTTAAATTGCAGAAATAGCAAATCTGGGACCATAGATCTAGTGACCAAATACTTATACACTGCTTATTACATGCCAGGCTCAGCACAAAGAACACGAGATGAAATACAAGATGAATAAAACACAGGTTTTGCCTTTGAAGAACACTTGCGCTAATGGATGAGATGAGAACGTAAATAATTCATAGAGAAAGATGCATTTGGTGTTGTAGCAGGCCAATTAATTCTGCACGGAAGGGTCATAGAGGCAGCACGGATACTTGAGGAATGTTTAAAAGGGCAAATGGGAATTGGTCAAGTGAAAAATAGTGGAGGGGTTGAAGCAAGCAAACTGGGTTGACTCTCCTGACAGAGTAAATGGTAGTAGGAAAGGTGAGGCGGCATTCAGAGCATTGCATCCCACTGAGACGGGAAGTCGTCCGCTGTGATTAGGAAGGGGACATCTAGAGAGGTGGCCCGAGGTGCATCCACACGGAAATCAGGCCAGAGTGCGAGGCTGCGTGAGCAATAGGTAATCTCTCTTGATCATCTAATTTTCAAGTATGTAAGTGTTGTTCTTCATAAACATTAGAAGATGTATTAAGGATTTATGAAAATATCCTTGAATCATCATTTGTCCCTATGATGGCTAACATACCATACTTGAGCTATTGCCAAACTATGTGAAAAATAAAAATAAGCTCTATTTATATACCCCATGAAAATATTTACAATATATGCCATTTTCCTCAACAAAGAAACCTCTATTTTTCTTAAACAGAGAGACTAGAAAGTTTGAGGGAAAATAGGTGTGTAAACAATGAGGTCAACGCTTAAATTTCATTATGTTCAACTCCAAAGGGAACTGCCTGGCAGGACCAAAGTCAGTTGACCCCGAGTTACACAAATAAGCCTTATGTTATATGGACCCAGAACTCTCCACCAGGAGTTTACAAAGTGAAAAGCCAAACTCCAATGAAACCCCCAGCCCAAATCTTCTCTCCCCAAGTTACTGACTTCCACATCCCCTGACCACATTTACCACTGAGAAAATGTTGAGTCCAGTGCTGTTTTGGTTGCTAAGGCTACTCTGTCTTGCTGCTAAAATATTAACTATAATCTTTCAAAAGAAAGAGCAATCTTCAAAACAGCCGACTGTTTCAATGGCTTCATATGAACAGTCCATTCCACAAAGAAAACCCAAATTAGGTATGGTAAACCTACTAAAATATGGAAAATTTGAGAGAGATTCTAGGTGACATTGGTCATCAATGGGGTTTTGCAACAGCAATCCCAAAATTGGTGATCTTCAGATATTTTCCAGGTACCTCATTCATCATGGATTTTCCTCTTTGAAATTAAATATTAACAGCTAAACATCCCTTTAGAAATATCAAATTAAAAGGAACATTTTGCATAAGTCTATTTCAATGTTCTTTCATTAAGAAGCAGATTTATGAGATTTTATACATGCAATATATATTTGTATATTCATGCTCTTTGAAACATCAAGTCTTTAGTAACCAAAAATGCCTATAATGAAAAATGCCTATACACCATTCAAAGGACCCTAACTTTGTTCCCCCTAATCTGTGGGAGCTAGATAGAATGGGACGTAGAAGGGACTTAGAAAGGAAGAAGAAGAAATCTTTAGATGGACAAAGAAGGTGACCTAACTGAGGGAGTTGGGCGGGGAGTGGAGGGAAACAAACTATAGCACATGATGTACATACACAAACCTATAAGACTCAATCACTATCTGGAGCATGAAAGGGA